>PVKN010022895.1:0-14994 GCA_004027915.1 Capromys pilorides | reverse complement strand
GATCACAAAGGGTGCTAGGAATTTTCCCAGAGCACAGGAGGACTATACAACTACAAAATAATGCAATTTGAACTTTTTTGTATTTCTTAGAAAAGTGAGGCATAATGTTCTATAGATGTGCTTAAGAAAGGAGAATGAAAGTTTCTGTGAAGTAAGCATACTGAAGTAGGAATATTGCCTTCTACATTTAGGAGCAGTTTAATTATCTATGTGGCTGGTGTTCAGTGTGTAACTGCTGTCATTGCAGATCTCACTGGGAACGATATACTGAAACATACACAAGACCGGAACACTGCTGTAGTCTTGGTGGAATTGCTTCTGCAGAAAGAAATTAGTCAGTCTCTTTAGCATGACCTCGGAGGGCTCACCATGACAGAGCACTGTGGAACCACAAGCCTTTCTCCCTGGAGGACATGAATCTCTGCTTTCTCAATATCAGATTGGCTATCCTGCCTTCTTCCAGGGAGCCTGGTATCTCTTCCCACTTCATACATGTATGGCAACATTTTCAGATTGCCTGATTACATGCTTATCTTCCTCATTTGGCAGTCTCTGCAGTGAGATACATGTGTTTTGAAGCTGGATTCATGTTCTTCACCATTATAACCAACAGAGTTATAGACCAGCAGAGTGTGAGCTTAGTGTATGCAGCCTGAAGGTTTGTCAAAGATGTCCAAGCTGAACGAATGCTCTAGTTAGGAAGACTATGCCTGAGAAGAAAAATTGTACTATCAGTATTTACAAAGTTTAACATACAGTTAAAAATTCTAATTGTCTCTTATTGATGAGTAAAACACACTAAAATTCTATGAAGTTTGAAACCAATAAAAAGTAAAAAAGAAAGTAAAGATTTTCCTTTTTTCCTCTGCTAAATTAGCTGTTGAATTTTTATTTGTGGGTTTAGTTAGCAGTGCTCTTGAACTTAGAACGTTGTAACTCTTGACTGTAGCATTTTAAATATTTAGAAGTAAAGTGTTACTTATTAATATAAGTGTTTTGTGGAAAAATTCTCCACTTCATCCATGTTTTTTAATTGACAGGATGGCGCTACATTATTATATATTTAATTGCACAAAAATTCTTTGATTGTATCATCAGCCAAAAAAATAGACATATCAAACTTTAATACTAACTGGTATTATTAGCTTATCAAATGTAAAACCTACAAATATCTAAATGATACCTGTTCATCTGTCATCACCCTACTACAGTTCTTTTTTATATTCTAATATAATTTTAGGAGGAAAGATATAGGTATTGTCAGCAAGGTAAAAATGAAATGAATATAGATATATTTTCTTATCTAGAACAACTGTAGCTGCTAATCTTCAGGTGATTTTCTTTGAAGTCAGGAATGCTTTGTAATCCAGGACCTGCTGTAGCCTTTTAGATAATTTTCTCACTAGAGGGCAGCATGTGACCAAATGTCCAAACTTGTTTCTGTCTGGGTAACAGGCAATTTCCATGCAGATCGCTTTAAAAAATCAGTTGCAATCCTTATATGGATTTCTAATTTGATTTGTTGGACTGAGACCCAATTTAGTTTGATAAACCCTTAGAAAGGAATTTCAGGTATTTATTACACTAATAAATATGAATTGTGCTTAGGTAGGTGTTGTATCAGGTTTGTTAAAGCCATACTTAGCGTAGAGCTTCTGTTACCTAGCCTTTTAAATGCACATAAAATATTGTATTGGATTATTTATTATTATAACTGAATAAAACACAAGGGAAGCTACTGCTCAAGCATCCTGTTTGCTTTTCTAACCTGCCCAGTGACACCTATTTCTCAGTCAGTCCTCTCTGGGTTATTTACTTGGACTTTCAGCGTGGCCTTCAGCAGTGCTGCAGACGACTGCAGGAGCAGCTAGTGGAGTCACCTCTGTACAAGGTGCTCTGCCTTTGATCTGGGCCTTGAAGATGGCAGTACCTTCTCCCTCCTGGAAAGCCTGTGCAGAGGCTGGCCCGTCGAGGGAGGTTCGGGACTCCAAAAGACAGCATCGTCCTTGATTTTTGGGACTAAGAGTAAACATCATTGCCTGGTTCTCATCATTATTCTATCACTGTTGGAGAAAACCTTTTTATCTTATTTCCCAATACAGAATGGAAGGTATAGATATATGGTATGTTAATATTTTTTTAAAAAAAATTACTGTCACATGTACCTGTCATAATGAATTAATAAAGAAGAAGTGTTGATTTTGACTCAATTTTTTTGGACATTCTAGTTCAAGGTCAGGTGGGCACATTCCTCTTAAGCCTTTGGTTATGTATGGCTTTGTACACGATGGTGGAAGCATGTATCAAAGCAAAACTGTTTATCTCATGGCCAGGAAGGCAGATGAAGGGCATGGGCCCCACTTTCCATTCCAAAGGCATGCCCCCAAAGATTCGAAGATTTCCACTGGGCTGTCTCATGAAATTTCCACCACAAGGGTCTTTGGGAGACATTAAAAATCCAAACTACAGCATCTGTATACACAATTCCCTGTGGAAATTAGATATGGCAGCTAATTACCAGCTACATCCTACAATTTGTCAGTAAGAAAAGTGTTGTGGAAGCCAGCATTGGAGAAAATGGCATTGTCTTAAAGAGTCATTTAAGTACTCTTTCTTTTTTGTGATGTTACTTATTGCTCAAAGAAGTTATTCAAATAGTCTTAACAGAAATATATATATCCAAACATATACTCACAGGTATATTTTCATATATGTGTATGCCGTTACTGATTCATATCTTCAAGTCTTGACATAAATTTATTTTGGTGTTGATATATTTTCTGGGTGAATGTGATAACTATATTTGGCTCCTTATAACATTTTTTTTGAGGCAGGGTTTCACTGTGTAGTGCAGGCTTGCCTCGAACTCTCTGCATAGCTCAGGCTGGCCTCAAACGCGCTATAATTCTCCTGCCTCAGCTTCCCAAGTGCTCGAATTACAGGCCTGTGCCATGCTTGGCTCGGTTCTTATGATATTAAAGGAGGCATTTGTCCTATTCCAGTTTATATTTAGATGAATCATCAAAAACTAGTTTTCAAAGTGCTCTTTGGAGATGTTAGGCTGGGTTTCTAATGACTATGTAAGCAGAAATAAATTGCCTGAACTTTGTGATTGTTGGACAAGGTAATTTAGCAAAAATATTTTTCTCAGAAAGGTCAGAGAAAACCTGAAAGCAGAAATACTACTGTCCAAGGTGTACAGGCAGATTTTGTTTCAGTTTTGGGTTCTATAGATCTTTCTGCTTATATCTAAGTTAATTAATTAATTAACTAATTATTTAATTATTTATTGCAGAGCCAGGGATTAAACGGAGGCCCTTGCGCTTGCCTGGCAAGCTCTTATTCTACTGAGCTATCTCTCCAGCCCCTAAATAATAACTATTGGAGCCTGCTCAATTTATTTTTCATGTGAAGAGATTAATTTGGGAGACTTATGTATTTCCGAAGTCTTTACTAAGTAACACACCAAAAAAGTCTATATATATAGTAAGGAACTATATCTATGTCTATCTATAGTAAAGACATTATATATATGTATGTATGTATATATATATATATATATGTATGTATATAATTTGAGCAATGCAGTCAGTTTCAGTTGCTCCAGGGCCAACTCTGTTTTTTCAGCACTCATTTGATGTTAATATTTGCATATTTTTAAGGATTAGGATTAAACTTTATATGTAAAGAGCATTATTTCTGTTTCTATTTGCAAACCAAGTTTTATTTTTTGTGAATATATGTTCCTATGGTAAACATTTTCAAAATTGCATTTGATCTATTATAATTAGCTGGACATGTGGACATCTCACTTTTAGTAACATTAGCAGTCTTAACACAAAAATGTGTGTTAAGCCATATATATATGGCTTTGTTTTTGTTTTTCAGACAGGATCTTGCTATGTAGTTCAGACTGGCCTTGGAATCACTATGTAGCCCACGCTGACCTTGAACTGGCAGTGATCCCTTGCCTTAGCCTCCTCCCAAGTTGTGAGTTATGGGTGTGCACCGCCATGGTTGGCTTCCACAGGCTTGTAAGAATTTTATGTCCAAATATTCCCAAATGACCAGTGTTTTTTTTTTTTTTTTAAGATCAAATGGAAATAATCTAACCAGTCAGGATTGGTGAATAAACCACAATTATTCTGATCTATTAGATCGTTTTCATTTGATCCTTGAATACTTAGCTGTAAGTAACTAATCAAATGCTAACTTTTAGCATTATATACAAGATTATAATGAATTTTTCCATTATCAGAGAAGTAGAGGAGTTGGTAAACTTCAGTGATCCATTTCTACACCACTTCCTCTTTGAGTATTTGAGATCTATTTTTGGCACTTCTAACTGCTTTTCTCTGCCTCTCAGACAAAGTGATAGATGCAGAAGATGGAGAGCAGAAAGAATTCCAAGCCACCCAAAACTTTGTTCCTTCATGGAACAAAAAGACACTGAATATCTACTCTGTGACAGATATGGTGCCTGCCACTGGCGATACAGAGCTGTACAGGACACAGATTTCACCTTCAAAAGGGTCAGTGTTAAGTTCAGGTGCCAAACAAAGGCATCAATGACTGTAGTCCAGTGTGACAAGTACTCACAGAGAAGATAGTGCCTGTGTTTTGTGGAAGCCTGAGGAGTGAGCATCTAATCTCTCAGGCTCTGGGAAAACATGTCTGATAAAGGGTGGTATAAAGAACAGGTAGGAATTAAAGGAGATCAGGGGAAAAGGAGAGTGGTGGTGGTCGTGGTGGGGACGAACTTGTGGACACAGGGAACAGCATGTGTGGCGTAATGGCTACAGGAGACAGGACTGTAGGATGGACATATAAGCAGTCTGATTTGTTTTAAGTAAAGGGAATTCATGGAATTATGGGGGCTGAAGAGCTAGACTTGGCCTGTATCATAAAGCTATGTTAATGGCTTTTAACATCACTTTTCTTCTCTACAGCTGTCCTTGTTATCACTGTGAGGAATAGTGACTGGGTTGCTAATATATTATTTTAGGGAAAGACTGTTGGAACCATAAACTTAGCCTGAGGGATCTAAGAGAAAAGTTAGCAACAGAGGAGAGCAAAGGAACAAATATGCAAAGTAGTGGCTAAAAGTATGACATCTGCCTGGCTTCAAATCTCAGGTGGTTTGCAAAATTTTACTAGCTGTGTCGCCTTGGGAAAATTATTTTTTCCCTCCATGCGCTAGTGTCTTTATCTATAAAATGGGGATAGGGTGATCCGCACCTTCATAAGATTATTATGAGATACAAATGTGTTTTTGCTTATAAAGTTATTAGAATCAACTTAAAATTGACATACTAATAAACATACTTATAAATAAAATATTGAATGCCTACTGTGAACTTCACATTTGCATGATGTCACTTCATTTTGATCTTTCCATAGCTCTGTTAGTAACTGTTATTAACCTGTGTTCACAGATCTAAACAACTGTCCTATGAAAAAAGAGTTGGTGAAGGGCTAAGGATCACATGGAGCCAAGCTGAGCAGAAGCCCATGGTGTCACGGGCTTTTGGAGAATGGACAAGTAAGGTTATGTCAAAGCACAGTAGCTGGTCTACATGGGCAGCATGTGGTGCCACAGCAGGTAGCTCAGGGTTTGCCAGACCACTGAGAGAAGGTATCTCCTAGAGAAGAGAGGTATGAGGGCTATAAATCTGATTTTCGCTCCTGAGAGTTCTGCATGGAGACATCACCGCAGAGGAGCTGAGCTCTTGTCCCCCAAAATACCCTCTTTAAGTATGGGCACACAAACCTCTTACTGAGAAGTATGCTATGGGAGGTGTAGTTCAAGGATATTACCACTGAAAACCAGTCATTGAGTTAGCCCTGGAGTTAGATGCTTTGCTTTTCTGTGTACTTTTCAGGTCTATGCTCAATTGGTATTATGAGGTCGGAGTTAAGATCACGGCCTTTGGAGTGTGACAATGATATTCAGCCATAGTACTAATGCCAAATACTTGCTGAGTGTGGGGGAGTGTGCACCCAGGCCCTGGCAAGATGCATCCCATGGCATATCTTTTTTAATCTTCACTGCAACTTTAAAGGCATTGCACTAGGCTCGTCTCTGTTTCACAGCCAAGCAGACCAAGCTTGAGCCAATTTAAGTCATTGTCCACAGCCAACAATATGGTGGCCCAGGGCACTGGTTAAAGCCTCAGGTTGCCTGGCAATGAATCTCAAAATACCTTCCAGGATGCACAAAGTAAAAGGAGCAACTGAATCTCTCTAAACTTAAGTTTCTTCATCTCTCCTTCTATAAAAAGCTAATTCTCAAGGTTGATACAGAAGTAAATGAGACACATATATGGCTCCTGACAGTGCCTGGCACGCTGGAGGCATAGCAAACACAGATAAGCTGCTGCTGGCTATTCTTATGTGCTCAGAGTTAGGAGCAAATACTTGCTTCATCTTCACTGTCTTTATCATCAAGTTCCTTTTGGGCACTGAGCACTGGTGGGCAAGCAGGATACATTCTAATAAGCGAATGTATGTGGAACTGGCTAAAGAAATTCAAAGGTGGATTGTGCTGCCCTCTCTGGGTGGGAACACTTCATGGAAGACAAAAAATCATGGCCAATAATTACATGGCACTTTCTGTTTTCCAGGCATGGTGTTCATGCCCAGTGTATAAATGATTAAGCAGAGCCACAGAGATGCAGAATAACTAGCCAGAGGTCACATGGCTTACAAGAGAGAGCCAGGCTTTGAACAAGTCTTATAGTTCTCAGAATATAATAATTTAAAAAATTGTGGGAGAACAATCTTGTTTTGAAATTTTGTACCATTGTTTTCACTGTTTAATTTGTTCGGGGGGGCGGGGAGCAAGATAGCGAGAGAGTGAGAGAGCAAGAGCGAGAACGAGAGAGAGAGAGAGAGAGAGAGAGAGAGAGAGAGAGAGAGAGAGAGACTCTGAACTGAGGTCCCCTGTTTTGGAGCTTATCCTGAATGATAGTCATGATAAGAGCAACCGCAAGAGAAGTAAAGACTACTGTTTTTCAGTAATCACTATGTACAAGGTAATTTACTTTTGTATATTATTATGGTTAATTCTCACAATAACTCTGTGTTACAGGTTTATAGCTCATGCTTTAAAGAATAGAAAATGAAAACTTAAAATTGTCCTTGAGCAAATGGTGAAGGAATTTGCTCAAGGATTTGCAGTTAGCAATAGCAAGTCTGGGATTCACACTTAGGTTGAGCTACCTCTGAAGGGCAGGTGGTCTTTCCGCAGAAGGAGTACAAGGAAGGCGGGGGTGGTGGCTGCACTTCAGGGCTCAGCAGGGACAGTGGTTCAGCTGGAGAGTGTGTGTCTATGTCTGTGTAGAAAGATGAAGACAGAGCTTGAGTGATGCTGCTGACCTTTTCAATAATAAAGACTTGACTCTTAATGTCCTCCAACAATCCAAGGCATTGCAGGCATAGAGAAGGGGGTGTTTTCAGATGCAGAGTGATTCCACCAAGCCATCCTTATTCTGTTTCTTCTCCCTGTCCTACACTTGTTCCAAATCTCCATATATTTCCTTCCTCATCTTTCTTTTCTTCAGCTTGATCTAAGAGTATTGTTGCTAGATTTAGCAAATAAGAGCACTGAATATCAGCTAAATAAGACTTTTATATGAACAACAAATACTCTTTTACCATAAGTGTGTTGCATGTAATTCTATATGTGCAGCCATATCTAAGAGACCCACAGAAAGGCACAACTCCCAGCTGTGGGATTCACCAGAGCCAGGATCCAGTCCTGGTGACAGATTAATAAATAGCATGTCCATATTCCAGTGAAGGCTTCACTGTAAATGGTGCTATCTTCTGTCTTGTGTCTGATCATCCAGAAAATATACAGCAGCCAGGTTTCACCTTCTCTAAATTAATAATTCCACATCTATCAGCCAATTAGAAAAAGGGCTACAGAATAAAAACTGACCTTCACGAGAACATGCCAACAACTGCCAGTAGCTACACTGCCTTGTAATGCAGCAGGTGTCCCTCGTTCGCCTGTCATTTACCTACCACAAAGTCTTGCAAATAAGGCATTCACTGGGCCTACTCCTGAAACCTCTCTTTAGTGGCTATGCATGTTTCTCCATCTGATCACGACACAACACCTCTGATATGGGCATGCTGCCAGCAGAGCAGATGGCTGTGGACCTTGGCATGCCAGGAAACCATTAGGTTCATCAGTGTGAGCAACAGGGGGTAAGTTTCTATCTGCACATGTGAAACTAACAGCCCTTGCAGGGCAAGGGACAGAGCCCTCTTGATCCAGGGGAGCTGATCTTTCAGTGCCAGAGAAGGTCTCTGCAGAGCTGCAAGTTTAGTGCACTGCAGGAAGGAATGGTATCAGGAGAGACTGATGGGGGGCGGGGAGCTACTGAAATCAACAGCAGAGCTTCATTTCTGTTTGGTGAAAAGGCCCTGAGGGCCAGGGCTGTGGTGGGTGACAGAGCGTGGATTCCGCAGGAGCCCACTTTCCATTTTGGTAAGCACCCACCTGCCGAGATGCAGCAAGAGTGCCAGAGCACAGGCTGTACTCTAGTTCCTCACACTGGGGACCACAGTGCTCCCCTGAACCTGGCCCCACAGACACAGACAGGTGAATCTAAAATAGCTTCCTTGGAGCTGGTGGTGAAGGTTGAGGAAGGCAGAAAGCAAAATGCAAGAACGTATTGGAATGGTAGATGGGTGCCCACTTGCTTTCCTTTGAACTTTAATTTCTTTCTATTTAAAAGGATGCTTGATCATTAGAATAGCCTCAATTACTGCAGACACGTACAAGAAAATGGATATGTCTTCTAATCCACGTGCCTAAAAGATACAGATACTTGCTATTAATAATATGTGGTATACCCATGCAAAGATTTTTCATTGAATAGCAGATGTTCATTTTGAAATTATTACTTTCTTTTGATCAAACAATCTAGTTTCTTCTTCTTCTTTGAAATAGTCTCATCAAGGTATAAGTCAATAGAAATTCTTATATTTGATGATAAATATATTGCCAGGTTTGGATCTTTTACTTCTAAACTCATGAAATTGTTGAGTTGTATCCAATTTTAACAGATACATTATCAATTTCATGCCATTCAGTGCAAGATGGCTTATCACTTACCAATATTAATACTGTGATTGACGTGTCATCCAATTTTCTTGGGCAAATGGTCTCTCTTATGCTGGTCTCACTAACCATTGCTATTGCTCAGGGTTTCTCATGATGTTTCATTTCTCTCCTACTGAACCCTCCTCTGAGCTCTTCCCATGTGTTCACATGTGTGCTGGACATTAGAATTTGCTATATCATACGCGCTTCAAGCCCTTCTCTATATGAGCCCCACTCCATTAATATTGAATGTATCATCGTTTGTTCAGTCCTCTGTCAGAAGTCTGATCTACTTTCCTCTTTCTCTGTAGCCTATATTCAATCAAATGTCAAGAGGTTTTATTACCTGCTGCTTTCCATTTCTTTATTTTCAAAGATATCCAAACTGCCTTACTGACTAAATTCTATCCTAGAAAATAGACTAGTTTTTTCCTGGAAAAAGGCAACTTTAGTGAAAACACTGCACTGTAGCCATTTGTTACAGCGCTGTCTTGGTACCCAGTTTGCTGTGATCTGGCTTAAATCAGTAGTATATTTTGAAATCCTGGAGTAATGAACTAATTCTTTCCTCTAGGAAATACTTTCGCAGTTATTCCTTTCAGCTGAGAATTAGCGAACACGTACTGAAAAGTATTTGTAGCACAGCTGATACATGGTGCCATGTAAGCAGTTACGTTTATCTTAACAGACAGTTAAGCAAGGGCTGAGGCTGAGGTTTCCCATGGAAGTGGAGCATGAGGAAGGCAGCCTGGAGAGCAGAATTGGTTGCCTTTGTTTTAAGGCGTGCTGGGAAAGTTTCTACAGATAGACCAAGACTTTAACTTGGAAAAAGGTTTTCAATCAGTTCTAACTTCAAGACAAATGAGTAATGGAAGGGCCAAAGTTCTACTCCATATAATAATGCTAATCTGGGCAAATGATAAAATACATATAATGAGGTACCTGACTTCACCTTAAAACAAAAACAAAATCAAAATCCTCAACTGCTGAAGCCTCCTTAGTTTTAACAATACTCTGTCCCGGTATGTCATAATCTCCAGATCAACTATAATGACATGTAAACCAAGATAAATATGTAAGACTACGTGACACTTGAGATTATTATTTGTAGATAGGTGAGAGCTGGGTAGTATCAAATGTAACCTTTAACCTACAACTTTAGCTTTCTAGAATTTAACACTATTTGTGTGTGTGTATAGTAGCAAGACTGCTCTGGAAACACATATTGTCTAAGATTTGTAATGATATTGTGTAACTGCCTTTGCTGAGCAGAACCAATTATCTAAGGCAACGTCTAGATGTAAAAAAATTGCTTGTCTTTCTTTTTTTAGATATCAGCAGGAAGTGGTGGTAGTGATGGCAAGATAAGTGTCTATTTCTTCTAAGAAATGTACCTCATGTTTTTGTTTTTCCCATCTGAAAAACTAACATTGGAAAATAACACTATTTACAGTGTTTACTAAAGAATTGGGGGGGGGGTGTGCTGAAAATATGCTACTGCAAAAATAGATTTTGGAAAATATCCGAGGATCAGAACCATCTCCAAACTTCATGATTCTCCAGAGAGTTTTTTTTTCAGGCCCAGGGTTCAAACTCATGACCTTGCACTTGCTAGGTAGACACTTGTGCCACAGAGCTATCTCCCCAGTCCCTCTCTGGAGAGTTTTACATCTGTTCTTAGGTAGACTTTGGTCTTAAAGATCACATTGATGCTAGGGATATAGTTCAGTGGCACAAGCACCTGCCTAACAAGTATAAGGTCCTGAGTTCAATCCTGGTACAAAAAAAAAATCACATTGTCTGGCATAATAATTCTGGAAATGGGTGGAGAGTAAATAGCTATGCTGGTGGGAAATAAACACACTGACTCTGTTCCCACTGTTGGCAGCTGAAAATCCTGAGCTCAGCAAAAATCTACCTAGTTTCCTGATTACATCTTTCTATAGCCTTTAGATTTCTAGAATTTAATAGTTGCTGTTTGATGGGGGGGCCGGGGACTGCTCCAGAAATGTGACCAGAAACACAGGATCAAGAGGAGGGAAGGCTATGTTCTTTTTGAGGAAACTGAGGCAGTGTCCAGCATCAAAGTTCTTGCTGCATATTTGTAAACTAGGAAGCCACCCAGTATCTTTGGCATTACATGGTGATTCTCCTGAAGATACGTACATCAATTTATTTATTTTTATGTTCTCAATAGTATTAAACATTATGTTGATGTTCCACAAACTTTGGGAGGGTGGGCGGTGGAAATCCCAGCATGCTTTGGGAAGGTACAACAGTGGCTTAGCTTTGCAGCCAGCATCGGCAGGAAATTGTCAATGAACAGATGGACTCTATCGTCTTTATGAGGAAGAATATACCAGTGAGTTCCAAAGCCAAAATTCATTTAAAATTAAAAAGTTTGCAAAGACATCATCAATTTGCCTTAGGTGGGCACTGTGCTATCAAATAGGATAGGATATCTGGGTTAGCCCTAAATCATTGAGTAGTGAAGTTGGCCTGTATTCTCATGCTTATGGATTTAAAAACGAGTGCGGAAAGACTTAGTTGCCTAAAGGCAAAGCAAAGATTTTGCGACATTTCATTTCAATATATCAGCTGCTTTAATATGAAAACATAGATTTCACTGTTTTTTTAAAGCTGAACATTTCTTATATATTATACCACTAAATAAACCAACTATTGCTGTACATTTTTTCATGCATTTGACAAAAAGAGACAGAGAACTAACTAGGCCCAACTTCAAAAGGGAAGTCACAAGGAAACTTCAGACTGACATAGATCAGGAATTATGGAAAATTCCAAAAACATCACCAAGTCTCTGACTTGAGACTCAAGGTACTGCTTTTATTTTGCAATGAAGTGGCATTGCTGTGGAACAGGGTATTTTGCTAACCTTGCCATAGTTAGACAGACTGAATCTATCACATACATCCCAGGAGAACTTTGCTTTTGTTGTTTCCAATGAAAATTGCCTTTTCTTAAGCCTTGGTATTTCAGGTGGTAAAATGGAAAATGGATTTTTGAAAGAAAAACAATGTTTACTTGGTTTAGCACTTGTTTATGTCCTTGAAATTCCTTGTAAAAGCAGAGTCTGAATGCATATAAACACCACGTAGTTTTCTGGCTTGTAAGAGCATAGAAAAAAACACACATTTTATTTAATTGCCTCACAAAAATTTACATTACTTGATAAGATTAGTCATTGCAGCCAGGGTTTATTACTTTTTATTAAAAGTGTGACTAAAATAAGAGTTTTGGGGCTGGGGAGATGGTTTGGCATTCTAAGCACCTCTTTGGCAAATGCAAAGACTTGGGTTTGATCTGTGATACCACATGTTGTGCTGGCCCCGCACCAAGCTGGCCATCGAAATTGGGCATGGGAGTGTGTTCCTGTAATCCAAGCACTAGGAAGGCTGAGACAAGAGGATCGCTACAAGTCCAAGCTGCATAACAAGACCCTGTACCAAATAAAGAAATAAAGAATTAAAAAATAAAAAGATTAAATAAAATATAAAACCCTTTGTATTTATTTATTTTTAAATATTTGCTTTATGGTACAAAGAATCGTGGCCAGAAGTGATCTATTTGTGGCAAGATTTAACCTGAAGTCTCTTTTACAGCCTTACCCAGAGTCTGGTTATCCAATAGGCAACATACTGATAGAGCATCCAATATTGTTTGGGTGCAGAGTTGATGCCAATCAACTTTTTATAGAATGAAGAATGCACTTTGGTTTTCTTTGACGTTGAATCTAGGAAGTGATTATAGCAGTGCTTTTTGTTGCTTCTGGGATTAATGCTTCTAAACTTTATTCATATTTAACATAAAGAAAATATCCAATAATTTCTCTGAAGTATGATGAGCTTTCTGATTACTATTAGAGGAGTGGTTTAACAAGAGACAATTTGGTTAGATGAAATGATGAAGGCTTCAGTGAAACTAAGCCACCAGTGATTGTGATAATGCTGGTGAATATCCTGTATAGAAAGGACCTGAAAAAAAATGCTCAATGCTTTTTATTTGAAGTGGCAGTAACCAAATCTTAGTTGGAGCCAAAGATGAAAATAGATGGCTGCAAGATCACCTGTGTCTTCCTGAGACCACACTCATTGGATCCCTGAAATACCAGGGCTTTGGAGGACCTCCATGTGTCAGGCATGGAGGCAAAGCCAGCAGATCATTTCCACTGTGTATATGTTAGCTTCTCACCATCTAGGGGTCCATCCTTCTCAGGCAGCTCAGCAGTCTGGCTCTTCTCCAGCTCCTGAGGTCTCAGGGGAGGTAGTATTTCCTGTTTCCAGCACACGGCTACTTAAAGATTTCCCAGGATTTAAGTATAATCCCTGAGGTGTTGTTAAACAGACAGCATTAAGTGCATATGTGGAAGGAGGCAGTGGGATTGAAATTTCCTCTGAGACACTCACTTTTATTAAAGGAGCGCTCTTACTCAAGGAAAGATGGCTAGGAAATAGTAAAGAAGCAACTGCAGTTAAGTAAGACTTACTGTGCAGGCTGCTTGCAAAGAAGAGCTAAAGAAATATTGGGAAATAACATTGGATATACGGGAGGCAGCCCAAATAGTCACCCAAAATAAAAACCCAAGATCTTGGGTTTGTGATGCCACATTTAATAGAGATTAACAGGGGCACTTTTCACTTAAATTCTTGGGTTAAATTCTGTACATGACAAATCATTTTATGAGCACAAAGAAGCTGGTATATAGATTACAATGTTCTGACACAATTAGACATTATAACAAGCAATGCTATTTAGCAGCTAGGTGAAAGTAGCAAAGCTGAGGGGTAATGTATGGAAAAATGTTCATAGTTCATTAAGATAAGTTTCTGGATGGCTAGGTTGGATGAAGTGTACCTGTATTAGTCCAAGTGATTTTGAAGCTGCCTGAGAAAATCCATACAAACAAAAATGTTAAGATTCTATGATTTTGCAGGATGAGGAATATCAATCGAAGTGACATGAGCTCATCAATAAATCCCAGGAAAGCAGAACTAGCAGCCACCCCTCTTCCTTGAAATGGATATAAAGTAAATTTTAGTTCAATGGAAAGTTAAAACACTGAGTTCCAATTTCCAAAAAATAGAGATAATAGAAAATAGAGATAACAAAGACAAAGATGAATTCATGAATGAGAGATTCATGAGTGTTAATTTAAAGAAATATTGATGTCTGTGGGCTTTCCTTGAAAAAGCTCAAACCTGGTGTCAGGGAGGGTAGTCTTTATATTTCTTTTTTTTTTTTTAACCTTATGTACACTTTGCATTTCTCCACAATTTAATATTATACATTACAATCCAAGCAATGAGACAGTCTATTGCAGCGAATAATAGAAGTAATGGGAAAGATATCAGGAATATTTTATGGCTATGGAAGTTAAGATGAGATTTCGTGCACACATCCCATGAATCAAGTTGTGCTGTGAGCCTTCCACGTTGCATTGCAAATGGGCTTCCATGAGCAGGACCATAAAGCCAGCGCCTTGCCCTATTTAGCCATGGTTTCAAGTAGAAAGTTGGTCCTCACTTTGTCAATGTTTGACACCAGAACAGAGTCCTACACGGGAGTGGCATCAGAAGGGTACGCATACTCCTGGGTACTTGTGCTCCAGTACATCCAGGTCCTTGGTCCTCAGACCCAGTCTGGCAAGATTATTGATTCACAGAGGGGTGGCAGCAACCTGGCAATCCCAGTGCTGAAGTGGTCTGAAGAGGACTGAAGATTATGAGCAGCAGAATTTGAAAGTCCCTGGGCATTCAAGGTTCTTCCAGAAACATTAGCATCCAAAGGTAATGATAGCATCAGCTGCAGAAAGGATCCGTTTTCCTTTCAAATTCTCTTCCACCGGAGCTGATGCTGTG
>PVKN010022894.1:0-14995 GCA_004027915.1 Capromys pilorides | reverse complement strand
TTATTAGGCAGAAGTACATTGGCTAAATTTTATTTACTTTTTTCTATTTCCAGATATCCTACAATAAATACATGCTGATATATATAGAGAAGACACCATAAAAGAGGGGTGGCAAAAGTTGGTTTCTACATCCATTATTTCATTTTATCATTATAACTGCAACTTTCTGAAGAAGGTAAGGACATAATTAAGCGTAATGAACATTTTAACCATGAACCCAGGATTTTGCAAAATAAGTGAAAGAACTGCATGTCCACATTGGGCACTGAACTCAATCATGATGATAATACTCTTCACCTAAATATATGGAATCATAGAGTGTTATGTGGGCTGTGAAAAGCAATGACAATCTGGACTGTCATTTTTGTTTCAGAGTCCAACTCATTTCCCATTTTCTAAAGAAAGCCATTAGTGGAAGCATGCCAAAAATGATGAACAGCAAAATAAGGTAGAACCTGGCACAGTGCACCACTCGAGCTTTGCTGCTCCAAGGATCTGGGCCTCAGGCTCTCCCTAGAGTCCCTTGATATCTGTACTAAGTGGTCCTTTTTATGGAACAACCTTTAATATCTTGGCTGTCAAAATTACTAATTGCTATTAATTCACAAAATGTAAACTAAGGCTCTTCTTGCACTGTTGCTCTAAAAATATACAAGGAAGAGTAAAGCTAGATTTGGGGGCAAAGGCCAGGTGAGGATTCTCTTGAAAGAGACAATTAGCTTTCTTGTAGCACTTGTATAATTGTGCAAGTAGTCAAGGAGAACTCCCGTGTGAAGATAAATCACAAATAGCATCTTTTAAGAATGTATTTAGGAAGATGAGTCATTTGTTTCTTTTTGTGGTGAAATTATCTTTACCTTTGAAGGTTCTGCTTCTCTTTCAAGACTAACAGTTCTCACCTTAGTCAGCTACCCAATATTGTGCTCCTAATTACTATATAGAGTGGCAGATGCCTGCTGCCCCTCCTATTGTTCCTCTATTAGCTTTCTCATGCAGTTGATAGTCACTCATTGGGAGATCTGGCAGCTGAAGACCCAGAAGCCAAGTCTAATAGCAGACAGTGAATAGTTCTAAGCACCCACTTTCTTCCAAGCTTGTCGCAAATGCCTGCAATATAGCAATATAAAAGACAAGAGAAGATTCATGCATTGGGATGAGACCACGGATAAGCACAAAAAGGACAACATAAGTTTTACACAAAAGATAGAGTAGGGTAACAAGATGAAGAGTCCTTAGGATTAGTCAAACCATTTTGACGTGGATGCTTTAGAAGAAGGCATCTAAAGAGGAGGTTTTTGTCCATACAGCTTCACTTTGAGAAAGAGGCAGCTACCCAAAATACCAAGGAGTTGGGGAGGAGAGTACTACAGAAAGTATAAAAGTCTTGTAACAAGTCCAGGATGTAATATCTGAGCTTCAAGTTTGCATTACAGGAAAGCAAAGAGCAAGTCTCTTTCAACTTGAACCAAAATGGATAGCAGCCCAAATGCATTGATATTAGATGGGTTGAAGGAGGAGGATTTTACTATGTGGTATAGAAGGAAAACTGAGACAACTTGCTAATGGTTAGGAGGGTGGGAAGGCTTCTGAAGGCGACACGGTCACAGTTTGGCTTACATTTTGGAATTTTAAGGGGAAGACCTCGGGAAGGCAGGAAGAAAACTTTTTATACGCTACCTCATGTCCCACGGCTGCAAGCAGCCACACTTGTCCTCAGCACGTGTCAATAGGGTTGTAATAACTCCATATTCTCCAGCCACAGAAAGTTGGCATTGGGGAAAGAACTGAGGCAATGGCTCTGCTTTAGGTGACAGGACCTCGAGTGGTCTAGGGCTGCCCCATCACATAGGCAGTTTCTCTGCAATTCTCTTCTCTTAGCAGAGAGCCCACTTTTCAGAAGGCTCCAGCTCCACTTTTCACTCCCAGCTCCACTCACACAGCTTTAGCTCAGATGACCAAGGCACAGTCCAATCCCTTCATGCTCCCCAGGCCAAACTGAGATCCAGGCGTTGAAACTCAGTCAAGTTTTGTTGTTACTACCAAGAAACTCCATTAGTAAGAACTATCTCAGAAAACTTGGTCAAATGATCAATTAGAGCTTTCTTCAACCCTCAGCCTTTTCCTATATCTAAAAAAAGGACCTAACTCTAAACTCTACTTCTCAGCAAGCCTCACTCACAGTCCTTACAAGGATCTTCAACAATTCCCTTTCAAGCCCAGAGGTAAACAAACAAACAAACAAACAAAAACAACTTGATTCACTTCTCAACCAATTTGAAGGGTAGAGCATACCAAAGAGTCATAGTGGGAAAAACAATTTGTTTTATTTTAAGAATTCTACAAAGCATGCAGAGAGACAGCAGTGAGGCTACGTTGCCTACTTTATCATTTAAAGCACATGTACAGTTTTTTTTTAGCTTTCAGGTGCCTCACAGCTGATTTCCACTCTTCACAGGCCTGGGTTTTTCCCATGGTCCATGTAAAATAGTTTAGCACTGCAGATCATGCTTTTTAATCATAAATTTCTGTGTCTGGGATTTTGTATTTATGGTTGATGAGCTCACTGTCTGCTCTAATAGACTTTTCTTCTTGGTGAGTGAGGCAGACACCACAATAGGGTTACTCTGGCTGCTCTATGTAGTGGAGATGGGTGAGTCAGGCAGAGAACTTCGGTTCCTGCCAAACCAGGATCATGCTTCATCCTTCCCCAGAATGACATCCCATAATTTACCATTTCCTGTTTGCTTATGAAGCTCTACTATTGTTATATTCAGCACTTTCATCCCTACTCTGAGTTCAACCAGTGGAGAAAAACATGAATTGGTCTGTTTACCTAACATTTACAGGTCACCAACAGAACAGTGGTTAAGAGTGAAGGAGGAGGGAGAAGGAAGGGTCAGGAGGCCACTCCAGGGGCAGATGCAGAAGGAAGAGCTCTGGGGGTTGGAGAGATATCTGAGACTGCAGAGTGAGTGGCAGGCTCCAGAGAGGCTCATGGGCAGAGTCCAGACTTGTAGCCCATCTTCTCATCAGTTGGTGGGGAGAACAGAGAAGTGGGAGGAGAGGAGATGGCCCCAGAGTTTCTAGCTTGATCAGCTCTAAGTAGTCTGATGGGAGTATGGGTCACTGCCAGTGAAAATGGAGCAGAGGCTAATCACAGTGTCACTACTAACTCCAAGACTTTAATTGAGCCAAATCAGGGACCTGTGAAGGACATGAAAACAGCTTAATGCTTTGTCGTTGGTGAAATAAAGAATTCAGAAACTTTTTCTAACAACAGTTGAATCAGCTGTCCTCTTTTCACCACCTGCTAATTTCATGAGTCACTGCCTCTCTACTGTCCTAAGCCATGTGCCTTCTTCTGAGTCTGCAGATCTATGGGTAGACTTCTACCTTTCTAGCTAGGACGGGATATTGATGTTAGCCTTTCTAAATCAGGCAGTGAGTTTCTTGAGGTCAAGACCCAGATATTACTTTGGTGCTCCATACAATAAAACAAAGTCAGTTGCGAAGAGGGATATGTGGTAAAAGAACCATGCAACAGGATGACAGCAACACTATAGACCTCAGATGGGGGGAATCCGTGGAGGACAGCTCACCACCATTCTGATTCTCCATTGTTTGGGCTTAGTTTTGAGGAAATGGACTGAAGTTTAAGAGACACTGACCTGCTTTTAGCTTCCTTCCAAATCAGCTCTCTGTGTTTGCTCTACCACCACACGAAAACAGAGGCCCACCTCTGCCTGTAGATCTGAGTCACAGCCCTCCTCTGCTTTTTTTCTGAGCCAAGGACTGGGAGGTTTCACACACGTAGCCAGGCCCAGAGGACAGGAGAGGTGTCTGGTAAACCCCATTACTCCCAAAGCCCACCTCAGGTGCTCAAGTCCTAGTTTGAACTGTTCTTGTTCTTTTTGCAGTTTCTTCAAAGGCAGCAAGGAGACACTGTGGGTCTGGCATGTGCCGCTGCAGCATTTCTGTTCCTGGGGCTGGCATCCAGTCACCAGCGCCATCCTGTTCTCTGGGAGGTGATCTTTTGTTGGAGAGCTCCCCAGTGTCTGTTGTTATGTTCGAGACTGACTTTTGTTCCAGACTAGTGGGCTGAAGCGACAAGACTGCACTAAGTGATACAACATGAACAGAATGCTTGTAACATTTTCCAATCTTTTTTTCCCTCTTCCTCATAGAGCATCCAAAAACCTCCCTCTTCTTGTTTCTTCCCCCTACATTCTCACCCATCTATGAAAGCTCAGGAGTTCTGCCTTGGTTTTTGGAAACACAGTCTGCAGGGAGGTGTCAGCAAAGTGACCACAACTGCTCATGCGTCACCCTTCTCCATCCCTGCTCACCTCCGGTAGACCCTGTACCCCCTAATCCTCCATCTGGACTTTCACCTTGCATGGCTCACAGTGTCTGTAATCTACTGTGCTCCTCCATGGCTCTCTTGTCCCCATAGACAGATCAGCAACAGAGGGCATGCTTACTGACATCAGTAGGAATTTTTCAGTTCAGAACACACATCTCTGTTTTTTCTGGGAAGACAAAGTGAAAAAAACAAAAATTAGCTGCTAAATAACACAGATGATGCTGGTGCATCATTTCCAGTAATTACGACACCACAGCCCTTGCTCTCTAATTAAGCCAGCAGCTAGCACTCTATTTGGGGCTCTCATTTCTTTCCTTTCTCATGTTGTCAAAAAAATGTCCTCCAAAAGTTTCTTTTAAACCAAAAAATTATTATGCTTTAGTTTCAAGCCAAAGAAAATTTTATTTTGGAAAGTTTGAATCAAATTTTCTGAGCTAAGAAGGAAAAGGTCATGAAGCTGCAGTTTTCTGATTTAGCTTTTTCAAATGTTTCTCTGCTTTTAGAATTCTTTTCATTCAAAAATTACTTTTAAAAAAATGCTGACATTTTAATTTCCTGGGATTCCCCTAACAAAATAGCTATAAGATGTACTTGAAAGAATTACACTTAAAATTTTGAAGCACATGAATAAGCTTCCTTATTATGTACTAATTAAGGGATAGAGATTACAGAAATAATGGACAGTTCCACAGCAATGTACTATTATTTGAGATTCTTGCATTCTAGAAATGTATACCTCTTCAGATGAATATGGAGGTCCATTAGAAATTGATAATGTATTTCACTGTCTCCCAAAGTTCTATGTCAGGTATAAATTAACAAATCTAACGAAATGTTGACTTATACCACATTGTCCAAATGTCCCCCATCCCCTGAGCTTCCAGATTCTAAATTATTGCACGATGGAAATGAGCTGAAGATACAAATTATTAACCAAACATGTGTGTCAGTAATCTAGCTATATTTGTAATTTCATGTTCCCTTAGGTAGTAGGAAGTAATTAAGTGCTTTTGCTTAAAAGGCCACCCGGGGGCTGTGTCCGGAAGAAATTGTGAATGGAGCCAACAAATGACATTACAGGACTGTTTCATTCTCTCCAAAAGAACTTGAAATATGAGTTGTTGAAAGCAGCTCATAATGAGGAAGATCTGCTTATAGAACATTAAGAAGAGGTTTGCATAGTTCTGCGTATATATAGATCTTAATGTTTTCATAATTTGAGCCTGACTTTGAGAGCTGTCTCAGCACCCAGTGTGGGCACAGGCGAGGCACAAGCCCTGCCATCAGGATGGTTGGCTGCCAGTGCCAGCTCCAAAGGTGCACAAATGTATCTCAGAGGTTGGGGAGGAAGCAGTTGGTCTGATTTTCAGCCAGCTGACACCTTGCAGAAATCCAGGCTGCTGGGTCTTTTTTTCAAGAGAACTAAAAATCTGGATTTTTCTGTGAATGATCCTAATTTTTAAATGTTGCTAGTCAATAAGATTTTTTTTTTTGAAAAATAGTAAGTAGATCAAACCAAACACAACTGGGTGCCAAACATGGCTGAAGGGCCAGCAGTGGGCAATGTTCAAGTCCTATAATTTGTTGTAACTAAATATAGCTGATGTTCCATTCCCAGATATATCAAATATCACTTTATGTGTGCTTTTATAAGAGAACTCAGGTGTTTTTTTTTTTTTTGCTTCATCTAAAAGGCATTGGTGTTTTTATTCATGTGCTTACAAGTTTAACTCAGTTTTGAATTTGTGGGTTTTCTTCTTTCCTTCATGGTTATGTTCTCTCAGGAGTTTGGAAGGCTGCTTCTTACTGTTCTGTAACATAGTCTTCCACCTCTAACATCAACTAAAATAAGGTGCTTTACTCTTTTCTCCTGGGCTTGGGGCTGTGGGGAGCAGAAAGAGACCTCTTCATTTATTTCATTAACAATGACTACCACCATTGGTATTAATAGAACCACAAAAAGAAAAAGAGGTTAAATTATGTGTACTTTCGACGTTTAGTTTTTCATGGAAAGAAGTGAATATTCTAAAAAGTAGTTAAACACATTTTAAAAATACAGAAAGAATGCTGTTATTGGTTCAACACCAGGCACTTTGGTATAGAGATAAGATATTTAAAAAGCAAAGTGTTTCACCAGGTGTATGACACCATTTCACAGAGCCATTTGGGTTTCAGTGAAATGAAAATGGAAAAAGAATGTATTTTGCATTTGTGATGCAGTTAAATAGCTGTAGCGCAGGACTCGGTTGGCTGGTAGTTCCCCATATGTTCCTTTAGTCATTTGAACATTTCCCCCACAGTCACTAAAAATGATCATTTTCCTTTGAGGTTTAACCTTTTATTTTCAAATCTGTTAGTGAAACCATTTTGCTTTTGGATCAATAATTACTATTATCACAGTAATTACAAATAACTCTGAAAAGTGTCCGTTGAGTGTCACCATTAAATCATACTCCTGATGCACCTGGGGACAGATCACTCTTCCATGGCAGTGCGCAAAATCTTAAATATCGTGCAAATGCTCATTGAGACAGCAAGCAGCAATCTGCCCAACGAGGAATGCACAGAGACTCTGTGGCCCTGATGTGGCTCCACCAGTGTCCTGCTACAAGGAAAAACTGAGGCCTTTTCATTCCTGAGAAAAATAACTTTCTCATTTTATTTCAGTTATGTGTAGCTTTATCTCAATATCATAATTCTTAAATTATATTTGCATATGTGGTAATAAATACCACTATCTGCCTTCCTCTTATTTATTTTTTTTATTGCACTAGGGGCTAAACCCAGAGCATTCATGCAAAATGAAAAATCCTACTGCTCTAGCCTTTTTTTTTTTTTTTTTTTGTGGTGGGACTGGGGTTCAAACTCACGACCTTGCACTTGCCAGGCAGGCACTTGTGCCAAGGAGCTATCGCTGCAGCCTTTAAAAAAAAAAAAAGAAAAAAAGCAAGGTCTCTCTACATTGCTGAATAGCCTATGTTGGCTATTTATTTATTTATTTATTTATTTACTTACTTACTTTGTATTTAGTATAGGATCTGCAGGGTCTCGCTATGTAGATTTGACTAGTAGTGATCTGTCTGTGTTCAGCCTCCCAAGAGCTGGGATTACAGGTTGCACCACCACACTCAGTCTCAGTGGCCTTCTCAGTGTGCCCTGGGGTCCTGCTGGGGATCAAGCCCCAGCTGCTCTGCTCTGCCTAAGCAGGCATTTTAGTCCACTGAGCTATCTGGCCCACCAGTGCTGGTAATCTTGAACTTGCAACCTCTCCACCTCAGTCTCCCATAGGCCTGGCTATACAGGCTTGAGCTACAGCTCTCGGCTTCCAACACCTTGAAGTCAGATCTGAACATTCCCTTCATTATATCCAATATCCAACATCTGACCAGAATCCATAAATATTAATTCTTCTCCCACAGTGTTTGATGACTTTATCTCTTTCCTTCCTTCACTAGGTGACATTGCTATCACATTCTTTCAGAACCACAGTCAGCATGGACACAGGTCACCGGATCTGTGGGATATACATGCCTGAAGCCTTGTTCCAGTTTCAAGTCATGATTAAGTGATGGGTAGTGGGGTGACCATCAGGGAATCTCTAGGCCAAGGTGGCCATGACGATCCCAAAAAGGTCCTAAGGGGATTCTTGAATTAGTTTAAGAATGTTTGATTATGACATTCCATTTTTCTAGTACCTAGCCTATATGATCTTGTCCTCTATAGGACTCGCATGGATCCACATGCTTATGAGGGTAGAATGGGAAGAACTGCCATTCAAAACCACCAGAGAAGGGGAAAAGGATGTTTGGTAAACTGCAGGAGGCACTGATCACAGGGGACTATACCCTGCTTCCTCTGTTAGACCCACCTGTAAGGTAGCCAGGGTGGAAGAAACCCAGAAGTTATGAGCCTCTCTAAAGGAGCCGAAAGCTTAGCAAAAGGGCAGAATGCTCCAGGTCAGGCCATGAGATGAAGAGTCTCAACAGTAGAGAAGGGGTAATTTCCCAGCCACGCATGGCAGAAACCCATGGCTCTGTAGCACCAGAAAGAATAAATAAAGAAAAGTCCAGGTAGCTGGAAAGGACTGCACTCTTCACCAGTCAAGACTTGCTAAGCCACAGGTTAGGTCAACTGCCTACCAAGCCATGATAGAAGGCAGTGGAGAGACAGAAACATCACCCCAGAAAACAGATGAGCCAGGGTGCTCAGCACTCATCCACCAGGAGACTGAGTAGTCATCTTCAAGGTACTTTAGTTCCATCAATTCATCTCTCAGCAACCTTTAAGAAATGTTATGTTACATCTTATGTTGTTGATTTCATATACATCATAACTAATGCTGAAAGGATGAGCAACTGTCCTAAGATCATAAAGTTCCTAAATACAGAACTGGGCTTCAAATAGGCAGTTTGATTCCACACACCACTGATAGCAACCTGATATGGAGTCTTTTTTTTTTAAATTAAGGAATCTTTTTTACATAATTTTATTGCTTTCAATAAGAAATAACAATGAGACAGTTTCAAAACATGTTAGTAGGACAGCCACAATAAGTAATACAATGTATATGGTTGTCTTCATGGTAGTTGCTCAGAGTACATGATGTAGATATGACAACTTTTCTAAACACTATTGGTATTTCTTCTTATTGAACTAAAAGAAAATAGTTGTATAGTTGTATGCGTAGTCCAATATTCCATAATAGTAGTGGGTTATCAGCAGAACTGGCAATGTCAGAAGCTGTTGACTTGAGCTTTTTACAGCTTAGCATACTTATCTGGTTTTACTTTTTATGCCTCGTGGTTAAATGTTTCTGCTGGATGGTTAAGGCCAAATTAAAGCAAGGCCTATATAACAAAACACGTAACTTTTGTATCTGACAAGAGCAGTCAAATCCCCAGGATTTACCTTGAAACCATGTACAGCATTTTGTAGCTTTTTGTCAGTGTCAGCCATCTGGATGAGTCATGGCCATTGCTTGACCAATTTGCTCTCTGTGAAAACCTGAGAGAATGTTTTCTTTCTAGGTGACTCTTCTTAGGCATGCTATACATCATCAATTCCTTTCCTCTATGACCCCATAATCTTCTTGAACAGAAAATTTGGGACACCACTGAGTTATAGGATGTTATAGAACAAGTACAGGTTCTCTTATGTTCAGAGTCCTCACTGACCTCGAAGGGCTAGGGCCAAAATATTGGCTGTCCTTGTAGCCCTTCTTTTGCTCTAATTTTTGGCCTGCAAACTTAAGTTGTTAACCCTCCAGAAGAGAAGCTTAGTAATGCTATTATTCTATAATGTAGGTACTTGAGCTTAACAGCATGGTCTTTCTGAATATCTAATACCTTAGACTTAACGTGGAACTGATATTTTCCATCAATCATTGATATTCTAATAAATCCCTATAGAATGTGATAAAAAAAAAAGAGTTGCACATTTTACACAGTAATTTAGAAATCTAACCATATATAAAATTGTAGCAGGTCAATCCTATGGTATTTTTTCTTTTCTCTTATTCTCTTTTATTACCCTTTTCTTTTTTTTCAAAACCAATATTTACCTGAGAGTATAGCAATAATTGAAGTGACATTAGAAGCAGCACACATCTAAAAGACCAGAATCACAGGCATTCTATGCATGGTTTCAGTATTACACATTGCTATACTCAGTGGCAAAAACCTGTTGGAGTTTCTTAGGATCATTGTCTAATTCATCCTGTGTATATAAGTGCACAGTTTTGCCCCTGCCATGTTTCCTAACTTTTCTGCTTGCTCTCTGTTCACTGTTTAATGCTTAAGTTCTTGATTTCCATTTATCTGTGTTATGCCTTTCCATTTTCATATCTTCTTTTGAGTTCCTACACTAGAGAGACTATCTGATGTTTACACATGTAGGTCTGGTTTATTTCACTTATATGTTCAAGATACATCCACTTATATATGAAAACTTTGACTTTATCTTTCTTTATAGCTGAGTAACATTCCATTATATAAAAACACCACCTCTTTTTTGGCCATTCTTCAGGTGATGGGCATTTTGGTTGTCCCCAACATTTGGCTATCACAAATTGTGCTGCTATATACATAGGAGCACAGACATCACTATGATATGATGTTTTCAGTTCTTCTGGGAAAATTCCCACTAGGGGGATAGCTGGATTGAATGAGATTTCCAGTTCTAGTGTTTTAAGGAGTCTCCACACTGCTTTCCATAATGCCTACCCCAATGTCTTCAAGATATCCTCCTACTTTCTCTTCCAGGAGATGTAGCATTTCTGTTTTGATAGTTAGATGTTTAATCCATTTTGACTTCAGTTTAGTGCATGGTGATAAACCTGGGTCAAGTTCTGATTTTTGGCATGTAGAGAGCCAGTTTTTCCAGCACCATAAAATGAAGGAATCTTGAACCATGTGTGATGGCTCACCCCTGTAATCTTGGCTGTGTGGGAGGCTGTAGAAGGGTCAACTTAGTGAAACTCTGTCTCAAAATTAAAAGGAATAAAGTGAAGCTCTCCCAGGGCTTAATTCCCAGTGCCACACAAGGAAAAATAATAATAGTAAGGAGTCCTGGTCTGAGAAAAGTCTGTAAATGGCACAGGATGTAAAACACAAATAGCAGTGACCAGGAGGAGAAACAGTTCTGCCCTCTCTAGCGAATGCAGCTACTCATTGGAAAAGGAGTTGGAAAGAGAAAAAGACAATGAGATGGTGGTCCTTCTATTGACACTGGCTTTCCAGCAATTACTCTGGGCCCTGTAGATGAATTAACTTGTTATCTTCTCATTACTGCCCAGTCCCAGATGCTCTCCAGGGAGCTGCATCCTGAAGTTGTTCTTTTCTGCACTCTCCAGAACAGCAACCATGGGCCACACTGGGTACATGCAGGGTGGTGGGTGCAACTGACACCCTGAATTGTTCCCCTCATGAAATTCAGTGACTTTCAGTCAAAGCAGTCATATGAAGGCAATGGCTACTGAACTAGAATGTATAGAATTTTTTTTTCTAGTTCAGACATAAGGAAACAGAGGCACAGAGCAGCCATATGCCTTGTTCTGGGTCATAGAGTTTCTCAGTAGCAAAATCATGCTTTAAATTCAGTGAATCTGACTCTGGAGTACAGTACGTGTGTGTGTGTGTGTGTGTGTGTGTGTGTGTGTCTGTCTGTCTGTCTGTCTGTCTGTCTGTCTGTCTGTCTGTGTTACTGGGAAATTGAGCCTTAAGCCTTCACACCAGGCTACCTTCCAGTCCTGCTTTTACATTTTGTGCCAAGATCTCACGAAGTTGCTAAGTAGCCCTGGCTGCTTGGGATCCTCTTGTCTCTGCCTCATAATGTGCTGAAATTACAGACATGTACCACCATGCCTAGCTGTAGCACATACTTTTAACATTTCCTTGAGAGATCTGGAGCAATCCCCCCAGAACATAGAGCATTACCTAAGATACTTACTATTCAAATTATAGCATTAAACATTTAAGTTTCTTCTTCCAACAACAGGTGGAGTCTTCTGCAAAAAGCCAGATCCATTCTTGAAAAAATGAAGACACTACATTTAGAGTTTCTGAACTGCACTGTCTGCTCTCCAGGCAACATGATGTATCTCCAACAGTGGTACTGAGGTGGTTCCATTTGGCTTGTTTGCTTTTGCACATGCTGAAGCCAGGGGGCTACCAAATGATCACTACCCTAAAATGTATAAACCAGGAAAGCATTCTGGGGCCAACCAAGGCTATCTAATCCAGGCTGTGAGGGATGGCAGCTCACAGGTGCCAGGACCCCAGGGCCAAGCTGCAGGGAGGAAGCTGGGCTCAGTGTTAGAAGTCACATTTGAATAACCAGAGTGCCAGTGAAAAATAGATCTTAACAACTGTAAACAAATTTATTTCATGATAGTTTAATGTCATCTGTGGCCCACTGACAAAATACCTGTTCCTTCATTCTGAAGTTCATGATTTGTTTGTAAAATGTTTTACATATGAATGAAGCAGAAAATACTCAAATACACAGAGTAATATTTTAACTGAAATTAAAAACTCTTGCTATAGTTGCTTATTTGCTTTAACTAACGCATTGAAAGAGTTTCAAGGGCTAGGTTGTAGCTCAGTGGAATGGTGCCTGCCTGGAAAATTTGAAGTTCTGAGTTTGAGTCCCAGTTTCAAAAAGAAGGAAGAAGAAGAAGAAGAAGAAGAAGGAGGAGGAGGAGGAGGAGGAGGAGGAGGAGGAGGAGGAGGAGAAGGAAAAGGAAAAGGAAAAGGAAAAGGAGAAGGAGAATTTTATTTGCCCAGCTTGTCTCCGCAGTGTGCCATTTGTGTCTTACTCTGAGTTCAGGAGAATAAAGCTGGGAGGCTGATTTCTCTGAGTCTCATCTTGGAAAGTGGATTTTGGTGGGCATCAAATCAGGGATCTTTGTCTGAGGGAACAGTTGGGCTGGAAATGCAGCTGCTTTCTCATTGGAATAAAAGATCATATGACATTTTTCAAAGAGGGAAAATAAGGGCACCCTGAAACCCAACAACTTTTTATCTACGAGTTTCATCAAAGTAAAGTGAGTTGACCCACTATAGGGATCCCAATAGAACTGAAGATGGTTAATGATTTATAATGAAGAACAGAAAAATGTGAGGAAAATCATGTGCCAAGGGGGAGAATTTTGCAATTTAAAATGTGTGTGTGTGTGTGTGTGTGTGTGTGCGCCCGCACGCGCGCGTGTGTGTGACATTTGTAAAATTTCACAAAATGTTTCTATCTTGCCAAGCAGTGTTTGCAAAGCCAGACCTTGGAGCTCTGCACAGCACCTAGGCCAAAAGCAATCAACAGCCCGAGCCCACACAACAACACATTGGAAAACATGCCAACCTCCCTCACATCACGCAGGCAAAGAAACAATAGCCACAGTGCTCAGTTGCACAACTCCTAGCACAGAAGCAAGAAGCAAAACTGAAAGAAGGTAAATCATTGAAAGCACATGTTACTACTGACATAGGGGGGAGATCACCTCAGGTGACCTAGGTGGAGTAGGTCTCTGAATTTGCATCAAGGCAGTCACCAGATATCCTAAGGAAGGAGGCACCTGGGGCTGCCCTATACCCGCTTGGGCTCATAGAAGCATGGACATGAGTCCTAGCCATCTGCCTACTGAGCCATGTCCTAGAAAAACAATGAGAACATGTCTTCTATACACAGCTACACATAAATGTTTTAGGCTTTGTGAGCCATGGAGAATCTGTCATAACTGCTAAACTCTGTCCTTCCCAATATGCATGTGATTGAATAGTTGTTTCAATAAAATTTTATTTGCAAGAATAAATGGTGGATGTTAGTTTGCCTGTCTGCAATCCAGAAAATCTGATGGAAAGAATATAGTTACGTACTTGAACAAGAATAAGATTGAGTGATATCTGGAGGTAAAGGTAATTATTACAAACTCTATGTAATTCTGATATAGACTTATCTAATTCCATCTAATGCTTTAATATAAGACACAGAATTCAATAAGATTTTAAATTCTTCAGTACATATCTGCTTTGTTTCATTCTCCAGCTTAAATGTTCCCTTTGGAAGGGCGACTGCTGCAATCAAATGCATTCCCTTTTTCCTTTCTCCCACATTCACCTTCACATTGCTGCATCCTGCTCTGATTTGCTGGAGTCTGGTGCACAGCCAGTACCTTGACACTGAGGGAGGGCTGTGCCTATGCTTCGTTGCTTTGCTCAAATGACAATCACAATCAGAATCCTAAAACACTGCAAAGAAATATCTCCAAAGTGTAGTAGCAAAAGACCTGGGCTTTCTGTTTCTATTGCCAGTAACCTAGCAAGGCCATTTGGATTTATACAAGGCATTCAAGCACTTAGATATTGTGCCACCCACAAAGACTCACAAGCTTTCTAAAGAATTGGTCAAGAATATATGCCAGAAAAATTTAAAAATGAACCCAGAAAGAAGGAGATGCATGACAATGTAGAAACAATAAGCTCAGAATTCAAAAACCTTATAATTTTTAAATCATCATAAGTGTTCTTAGTGGTGCCTGTAAGTGTAGTGCTTTTTTTTTGCAGTACTGGGGATCAAACTTAGGACCTTGTACTTGCCAGGCAGGCGCTTACACCGCTGAGCTGTCTCTCCCGTGCCCGTCGTCCAATTGTTAAGAAATAATGTTTTCATAAAATAAATGCAAGAAGTGAAAAAAATAACCAATCACAAGGTTGAAATAAAATTTCTGCATATACCAACACAAAAGAAACAGTGAAAGAATAAAAATTTAGAATTTAAATTCAGTCTTTAAAAAAGGCTGGGGACTGCAGCTTAATAGTACAGGGCTTGCCTAGTATGTGTGAGGCCGTGGGTTTAATCTCTAGCTATACAAAAATAATAAAAATAAAAATGAAACAAAATAAAATGAAATAGAGAAATACTGATTAAAGTTAAAAATGGATTTGTAAAAGAAGTTTAAATGTGTTATTTAAACAATAAAACTTCTGGATAATTAATATCAGTATAAATATCCTTCAAACCAGTAAACAGAAATAACAAAGAAAACTTTATCCCTCCAGGAAAAGGTAAAACCTCATTTACATGAAAATATGAAACCAAATAGAGATGTCAAAATGAGTTCAAATGTTTCCATTTTCTTAG
>PVKN010022893.1:0-14994 GCA_004027915.1 Capromys pilorides | reverse complement strand
CATATATTTAGGTAATAATCACATCAATATAACGTAACTATTTTTATTTATTCATTTTATTTATTTATTTATTCATTATTTTTTTGTCTTACCAGGGATTGAACTCAGGACCCTGCACTAATTCTACTGAGCTATCTCACCAGTCCATCCATAACTGTTTTTAATTGTCTAATTTACATGTAAATTTTGACTTAACAATTTATTTAAATACTATACAAAATGTATTTATAAATATATACATTAATACTATACTTCATTTTGTTTTCATATTAATAACTTTCTATGTTTTATTCATCACCGGAATGTAATGAGTACATTATAATATATTTTAAAACATTCTTCAACTTTTCCTGGATCATGTGGAGATTTTCCTCTGGGTAGTACGAAGCATTGTATCTGTCAAGAGGATTTGTAGTGAGGGAATGTTAATTTTGCTTATTTTCTTTGGATATACTAAGATTTGGTTTCTGACTTAAGCTTACAGTATTTACTTTCTATGCTGGGAATTGTTTACTTTCTTTTTGCCTAGGATTAAGTAACAATTTCCTCTGAAGTCCTTCATGACTGAGTTCTATATTCATTGAAATATAGCATTTAGAACTTCATTATAGCTTACTGAAGTTTTGTTTGAAAATAGTAAATGCATCCTCAAAACAAACTTTTGCACATGTTAAAATGCTTTTTATCGATCCATTTATGTATTTTTGAATATGTGGAAAATTATTGCTTTTTGGTCATATTCCTCATGCCATTGCACTTTCAGATGGGCAACAAATAATGATTTAATACAAAAGATACTTCACAAATCAGAGATGAGACTTTGGAAGATAATTTATCATGGAGTGCATGTACTCATCAGAGGATTAATGCATTGAAAAGCTCATAGCTGAATTTGCTGTTAAGCAGACAGAGCCTAGTTGGAGGAGATGGATCACAGGCAGCTCAACATAGAAGGGTATATCCTTGTCCCCAGTTCCTTCCATTCTCTCTATCTCATCCTATGTTAACTGATCATAAGATACATCTCAGGAGACTGGTGCATGCTGGGGGATAGAAAGCAGTGTAGTAGTAGTAGTAGTAGTAGTAGTAGTAGTAGTAGTAGTAGTAGTGGTAGTGGCAGTGGTAGTGGCAGTGGTAGTGGTAGCGGTAGCGGTAGTAGTAGGAGTACGAACCATGGGCATTTGCTGCTTCTTCGTGTAACTTACTTGTGTAATCAGAATTCATTTTATCTGACTTTATGGCTTGGCCCAGATAATACCCAGTCCATAATGGATATCTCTGATCTCATGACAACTTATTTAAGTGTTTAGTTCCTCTTAATACCCAGGAACAGTATAGGAGCTCTCTCTCTTTCTCTCTCTCAGAGGGAGGGTAGTTGTTTGTGGATGATGGCAGAGCCTTGTACTAAAATGCACTACGATTAGTGAGGGATTCCAAAGAGCATTCCAGTGTCTTACTGTTATGTCACACACTATTAGATTTTATGCATCATGTGGCCCAAGTGGCAGAGCAGACTGCACAGACTGACCCTGTTGCAGAACCTTCTCTTGCTCTGCGTTCCACTCAAAACTAGTTGTTGTCCAAGTCACTTGGTGAATAGGCCAGAGTGGCACTACCAATAAGGAATGTTTTGCTTCTGAAATCGAAACAAGCATTATACCTTTCTGTGACTGAAGGAAGAACTAGATGCAACAGTTTATTTTTCAGTTTAGAAAGCATATTTCTGCATGTCCCACCCTATGGGACTCTTAGAAATGTCACTGAGGTAGGAAGCTTATGAATATTAGCATCATGGTTGAGTTCAAGAATGTCCCCTAGAAGACTCAGATATTCATAAATGGGGCTTTGTGGGAGGTGACTTGATCATAGAGTCCCTGTCCTTAGCAGACTTATCTACTGCTGAGTTCACAGCTGAGTGTGCTTTTAGAAGGTGACCTGACTGAAGCAAACGGGTCACTTGGGGAGGGTATATTTCCCTTACCAGTACTGCCCCACATTCTCTTTCTGTGAAACCATGATATGAGCAAATGTCCCCCACCTAGTTCTGTAGTGGTTCAGCCTATGCCACATATGCCACAGTTGGCTGTCGGTTATCATTGAATGTCCTAGCAGGTTTGCCATCACTGGCCTAGAGTCTTCCACCTTGCTGTTTGTGTTTCTAAGCCTACTGAACATTGATTTAACCTTCTGAAATTGACCCAAAATAAATCTCTCTTTGAGTTATAGGTGTTAGATATTTTCTTCCAGGGACAAGTGTTATAACTACTGAAATAGTTACATTTAGTCTTCATCCTCTAACATGCAAATGCTTTATTGTGAAATTCAGAGTGGTTGCTATTTCTCCAATCAGTATAATGTCATCAGTATAATGGCATTGTGTGAAATCTTGTGGAAGAGAAAAGATGATCAAGATTCCTGCTACCTAAATTGTAATAAAGAACTGAAGGACTGATATGCTCCTGAGGTAGGAGGGTGAAAAATAATTGCTCCTGGAAAACCTAATAGAAAGCTATGAGAAAAAGATATTTGCCAGAAGAAGAACTATGTATGATATATTAATTTGTCCAACAAGATATCTGGTACCACAGCCACAATTATTGGAGTCACCATTTGAATAAATTTATAGTAATATATATATATATATATATATATATATATATATATATATATATATATATATATATAAAACGCAAGCCAAATAGAAGAGTTTAGTGGAAAGAATAACCCCTGGATGTTTCAAGTCCTTGATGATGAGACTAATTTCTATGATCTTTCCATGGATATGATATGATTTTATAGTTTCTATTTTCCCTGTAAGAGACAACTCTAATGGTGTCCATTCAACATTTACCACCATACCATTCCTAGCTCCTTAGGTAACAAAAGCAATGTGGGGATTCTGCCAAGTACTAATTCTCTCTATCCCAGTTATGTATTCTGAAATTGGGGAAATGACCATAAGGAGCGCTTGGGGATCCCCTGAAGCTGTCATGAGTCAGGCTTTAGCTAAAATTCCATTGATTACCTGATTTCCACAGGCCCCTAAATCACTGATGAGCCACAGTAACATTTGGAATACTCTGGAGTCAGCATCCGTTCAGAACCAGAGTCTAGAAGTTCCTTAACAGTCTGATTATTTCTTTTCTCTCAGTGTACAGACACTTTGGTAAATGGGCCATACATTCATTTGGGAAGAGTGGGAGAAAGATTAACAGAATAATTTTTTGATAACACACACGTTTGTTCCTCAAGTACCCTTCATTCAGGAGTTCTGGGCCCGTAAATGAAGTAAAATCTTGGAATTGTTTGAGGACTGATTCTCTGTTATTAAAATTTGAGGTAGATTTGACATCCCATAAAAATTTTCTTCTTATATAGACAGTAAAATTTTGCTGGATTTCCTATGTATTTGATTTCTGAGTTACATGTCTACTGTAGCCAGATTGTTCCAGCTAGTGATTTGCCAGTGTTGTCTGTTACAGTAAGTTTTTCCACAATGCTTGGCAGTTGAGTGCCCTTGCGATGTTGGGATACAGTTATTCCCATCACATTTAAGTTTTGAAATTGATATTTATGCTATCTCTCTGTGACAGTTAATCTTACTTATCATTAAGATCTGGTTGGAAGCTGCTTACATGATTACTTAAACACACTTCTGGGTATATCAGAGTGAGTCATGGAGGTGTAGCTTTGGCATCTGTACCTGGGCCACAGCCTTTCCTCTCTGACACTGTCTCTTTCCTGAGCTTCTTGGATTTCATGGACAAAGCAGCTTTATTCTGCCATCTCCTTCTAACTTAGATAGCTAAGTTATTGAGAAATATTATAGATAGTCAGTAGGACTGAGCTCCCAAGAGTCAACTCAGAAGATAAGAATGTATTACAGCCATGGCTGGAGGTGCAGTTTTTGAAGTCAAGCTTTAAGACAAAGAAAATTAACTGTACTCACGTACTTTCCATAGTGATGAGCAGCAGTAATTAATATTCTAAATAGAAATCAATCACTTTGCGTGGAGGACCCAAACCTCCCTAGCCTATTTCTTCCCAGGAGGTCCTGCTCTCCATTGGATCCCTATTTAATCAATATTACCTCAGCTACTATATCCATAATTTTATTTTGTTGACCATAATTTTGTCCCACTTATACCCACCTTGTAATTTCCCATTGGGTCAGTATTACCTGAGTAGCTATACTTGTAATCTTATTAGTTAACTATAGTTTGTCCCAGCTATGCCAACCACACTCATAATTTTACTCTATAAACTGCCTTGAGAAGTAGAGTCACCCACTTGGGACACCCTTCTGCTTCTCTACACAAAAGCTTTCTTTGTCTCAGTAAACATCTGAACCTTCATTATTTCTAGAATTCATTCTTCAGTTTTGGAGAACATAAACTCAGCATATCAGCCACCTAGTATGTCGGGAGTTATGTTTCCTTTACATTATTTGGACTATTGGAAGCTCTTGTATTGTCCCTAAATCATATGCCATATATCACTTCTGCATGATATGTCTGCCTTGAATCTTGTTGATCATAGATGGAATTTTTTGATAATATAAGTGAAATAAAATTCTCTTTCTTCAAGTTGTATCAAGTATTTCATCTAGTAATGAAAATCCGATACACATAGTTCATAGCAGGTAAATGGGGTTTTTGCTGTGACTATTTCTGAGCATGAGGTTTAAGTGCCTTTGGAACTGGGAGAAGGTGGGGAAAACTTAAAATGCCTACTAGTGAAGGCCTAGAGTGGTGGAAGCATTTTACTGCAAGCAATAAAGTCCTGCATTTGTATTTCAGTTGGGAGTGAGGATTCTGCTGTAGGGGTGCTAGAGGCCATGCATGGTACACTCGGGAAAACAGTTTATCAGCATGTTTCCCATGTTCAAAACTTTGTGGGAGGCTGAGTTTAAAGGTGGCAGACTAGCAACTGGTGGAAGAAATTTCAAGAAATACTTAGTATGGAAGTTACTGGCTTCACTGGGGAAATTCCCTTTTTTTAATTCGAAACCCACGGATTAATGATTTTTGAGTAGAATGTGAAATGCTACTGAAATTTTTTTTTGTTACTGAAATCTTAATCAGTCATAATGATGATGGTCATGGTTACATCAAATTTTTGACCACTGTAGCACGTTTCCAAATGAGCATATCTGATATCTGCAGTTAGATATCTAAGTGTTTGTAATCTTAAAGCAGCTGATGTCCGGGCTGACTTCATTTTTTTTCTTTTTTGAAATAATAGATACTCCATTCTGCTTTGTCACTTCTCTCTGCAGCGTCTTCTTTGTGGGTCCTTAGAGACAAGGGTGGTAAAGAAAAATTCTCACTTTAAAGGTCTCGCTTTTCATGGATAGTCTAACTCCACTTTCTCAAAAAAAAAAAAAGAAAGAAAGAAAGAAAGAAAGAAAGAAAGAAAGAAAGAAAGAAAGAAAAGGAAAAAGAACAGCTCTCTGTCAGTTACATATTTCCTCTTTCTTACTTGTTAATGTTTTGTCAAATTCATAGAAGTGTGATTTCCAAAGCATACCATTAACTTCATTACTGTTGTTCCTAAAGTGGAAATTACTTTAGTGAAGCAAAAAGTGAAACTTTCTTACAGTTCTCACCTGTCAATTCATTTTGCCTCAAGAACTATTTAGCAAATGTCAAATGATGCCATATGTGGCTCCAGGATTTCACAGTCCAGAGATGAGCAAAATCACCTCATTTTTAAAATGTAGCTTTGGTTCAAGTAGAAGACCCAGAAATTGGATGCTTACCCCTTCAGAATCATTGAAGCATCTGCACTGTCAGCATCATGCTCATGAAAAATTAGTTGTGGACTACTTTGCTTAATTGTCAAAGATGCAAATATGTTACTGATTTGTTTTTAGGTGGTCAACCTAATGAAACTAATAAAAAGATAAAGTCAAAAGTTCATTCTTTTATCAGTAATTCAAGTTTGGTGACTTCAACATATTTCAATCACAAAGTGTGTTTTTATAGTTTTTTTCTGATTGCAAATTAAAGAAATATCCAAGAATATTATTCGTGATGATGATGAAGAGATATTCCTATTTAAAAATAAATTCATAGTAATACAGAAGAAGACCAGGACCTGTTAAAAAAAGAAAGACCATTGAAATGAGCTATAATAGAGTGCTTTATTGTGAATAGTAATTCTATACACCAATTCATCAGTTCAGGTTTCCTGGTCAGCAATATGTATTCAAGTAGAAACCTTTAAAACAATAAGCACATAAATTCAGGTTATATATTCACAGTTGGTAATATTAATACTGTGGTCATAGGGTCATAGGAACCTCATTTGCATTTTCTGTAGGAGTTGTTTAGTACTGGCTAGTTCAGTGTCCATGGTGCCTTATACAACACACACAATATGAGTTGCAAGAATGGGCTGTATGAGGTGGAGAATGGGAGAAGTGAGTGTGTTGCTTCCTCTCAGGTTTTCATTATACTCATGTTCCCTTGGTTCAAGCTTTAGGCAACAGTTTTTCCATCAGTTTCATAAAAATGATAATTCCAGAAGCACTATCTGGAGAGCATCACTTTAAATATTAAAGTAATATACATATAAATTTATTTTGTAAACTGAAATGCTATCACAGCACCACTAAGTATGCTATTATGGGCAAGAAAATATGCTAAAGATTTTATAATTTTTATTTACTAATGTTTCATAAAGCGTTCAATGTTTTCTTGATTAAAGAAGTACCTAAATTACATTGTTCAGATTTTTAGATACTTTACATCCAAAATTCAAGTCTTATTTTAACTAGGAGTGTGGCATCTTCTCTATGTTTCCAAGTTGTCAAAAGGTATTATAAAATATGTAAGCAAAATTGAATATTAAATAATACTGTGGACTTGAATGCATTTGTATCTTTTGTTTTCTCTGGGCCAACTATGCCTATTTCACTAACTCATAAATCTTTCCTACTTACATGCTGCAAAGTCAATTTAGCAGAGGAGGAATGAAGCTGAATTCTGTTCTGCTTCGTGCATCACCAACGAAATTGCTAGGCCAGTTAAGTTTTGATTGCAGAATATTTATTTTTGGTGACAGATGTTACAGAATTAAGAACCTAGGCCATCACAGCTTCGATTTTATCCTTGGGTTGAGGTTGAAAAAGCAAAAATGGAAAGTTTTAATTGAAGTAGATATACAACATCAAGAAGACAGTTTTAGCATTACATTTTTGATGATTTTGTGTATGCGTTGTCTTACATAGGTTGTGTCCATATTTACACATAGGCAATGACTTTTGGGCAGAAAGGGGGGCACAACCTTTCATGAAAAATCATGCTGAAGGTTGTAGTCAGGTATGGGGACTAAGAGAGTTACATTTTTGCTGCATGAAAGGCACTTGTTTGGAGTGAATTGGGGCCTGTAGCAGAGCTCTGTGAATAGAAATCATGCTGTTTCTGCAAAGGGTTGCTTTCCATATCTGTGTGCTATTATCTATCAAAAATTTAGCATTCTGTAAGTATTTGTCAGTCTTTCTCTTCTAGTCATCTACAGATGATTATGAGTATCTCTTAATGTATTACATGGTAGAAGACCCTACAATCATGTATTATAGATAGCTAAGTTAGGTAGAAATTATGTAGGCAAATAAGGGTAGGCCCTCAAGGGAGTCAGTACAGAGGCTGAAAACATATTACAGTTGTTGCTGGAGGTTCATCTGTTGGAGGCCAGGCATTGTGGAAAAGACCAAATGACCAAGTCAACAGGCTTCCTCAAGGAATAATTGCTATCCCTGATCCAATAAAGTCTGGATAGATTTCACTTACTCCAGTGGGTGACCAAGATCTGGTCCATTCCCTTCCTTGTTCTTGCCATGTACATGAGCTGTGAGAACTACTTTCTCTCTGGATAAATATTATCTAAGTGGCATTGTTATAACCTTATTAGCTGATACCCACACTGTACTCATCTCATAATTTTGCTCTATAAAACTCCCTTTGAGAAGTGGCTCATTGATAACCCACTTTTGGATTCTCTCCTGTCTTTCAGGAGCTGCCTTTCTTAATTTTTTCCTGCTGTTTACCTCTGTTGTTCCTTAGAAATATAAATTCAACATACCTGACATCTAGAAGGTCGGAAGTTACATTTATTTCCCATATATCATCAGCTCTCTTTGAGAAGTAGGAGGATGGGACATTTGAGTTTATACTGGACAATTAAGCAACGTAAGCCCTCCCTCTAAATAAAAGAAGAAGACAAGGAATTATAATGTTTGGAGAAGCCTAGCTGCAGTGTTGAACATCTATAACCCCAGCACTTTGGAGACCGAGGCAGAAGAATCACCCTGAGTTTGAGGCCATCTGGTCTGTGTAAGTGAATTCAAAGACAGCTTGTACTAGGAGCAAGACCCAGTCTCAAAAGTGAAAAAAATATATATAATGGTTGAAGATTTAGCTCAGTGCAAAGGGCCTAGGTTCAAACTTCAGTTACACACACACACACACACACACACACACACGCACGCACACACACACACCTATGCTCAGAGAGGAAAAGCCTAATGCAGATAATAGTCATAATTATGTAACCTTACTTTCAAGTTTAAATAGGTAGAGAAGTCAAGACTGTCATGCTCTTCTGTGATTGCTCTGATCCTAGGTCATCTCATGCAGGCTGAATCACTGATTTGATGTATTGCTTCTTGTTTAATAAATGGCTAAGACCCACATGTCTGAAAACTCTACATTGCCTTCACAGCTAAGAAAGGAGAGCATAGTGTGTAATTTAGTCACATGAAAAGCCAACACTAAACTGTCAGATGATTCTGCTCAGCCTCATTTCCATAGGAATCTCAACACTGAGTTGGTTCTTACAGGCTCCTGAAATTACTGAATTTATTGTCAGACAAACAGACAGTATCTTCTCAATAAGGGAGGTTTTTCTTGTGCCACAGAATGAAACACCTAATTGGTACTCATACAATTACTCTATGCGTAAAAACATTTTACACATATTTTTTTGTTTGTTTCCTATTGCAGAGTATTATGAATGCAAATCCAACACCAGGAGTCATTTCTGAGGCCTGATGAAAAGGTAGGGCTTGAATTTACCAATAACCCATTTAAAGGTCAGCAAGATAGCTCAGTGGACTAAGCACTTACTTTGAAAAGTGCAGGAACCCACATACTATGCCAGTTGCACCCCGGACGCACTGAGGCAGCGTGTGGTGGCACACACCTGTAATCCCAGCACTGGGGAGGCTGAAAACGGAAGGAGCACTACAAGTCCATGCTGCATGTGAGAACCTGTACCAAACACATAAAGAAACAAAACAAAACAACATTTCATAAACTTTGTGATTTTTTGGTAAGTTTTGTAATATCACTGGGCACTGGGAAAATCAAATATGTTTATTAAAGGTGTAGTTGAAATTCACTTTTTAATTTTAAAGATAATTAAATTGAACTAATATACAGAGCATTTTGGAAACAGAGTGTTGGAAAATGTAGTTCTTCATACTTAAATGCATGAAAAACCAATATGAAATGTTGTACTATATTTTGTGTATAGTTTGATATTTTCAGCTGCAAAGGTATCTCTTCATTGTACAAAGTGTTCTGTTTTGGCTGACTGTCTATCTGTATGTATGTAGCGTATCAGCTTATTTCACTTCTTTTGTCTGTGCATTCACTTGTAAAAACTGCTAGTGCACCAACAGACAGTGGATACAATTTACATACCAAATACATTAGAGGCAAGGAAGCAGTTGATTGCAGACAATCAAGTAACTTATTAGCCATGTTTTACATAGCTTTGTTCTTTAATAAATGTGGGTTCTTCCACAGCTGTATTGAATTGAAGGAAACATTTGGCATGAGTAGTACAATTCTAACAGGGGGTAGTGGTTGGAGTAAGTCAGATGCAAGCAGGCGCAGACTCCTGCATCCTCTGGTTTCTCTCAAAGGAGCTGAAGTGAAAATTTTGTATTTCTTTCTTCTATATTTCCTCCCTTCCTTAACAGTGTTTCAACTCACTGCATATCCTTTCACCAACTAGAAATTCAGAAAAATCAGAAGTAAAATTTTGAAAACTGACTTCCAGTTATGGAAAATGTGAAATTAGTCATGAGACATTTTTAGGGAAATGTGACAAACACAGTTTTCTCTCTAATCAGAATACTCTCCATAAGACAGAAGAGAAAGAAACAGTGCTATTATTGAATAAATATTTCTTCAGAATGTGATAAAACCACATTTATATACTGAGAGATAAGAGTTGGAAGAAAAAGTCATTTATGTGGCTAAGCAAATACAGCTTATCTCGACACCCTCCCATGCCCCCAGGACTGGGGATTAAGCTTGGGACCTTACACATGCCAGCCAAGCACTTATGCACTGAGCTATATCTCTGGCTCACAGTTTATCTTATTGATATAGGTATTCAAGATAAACAACAGCTGGTCCTTATGTAAGAGGAGCTGACAATGACATTTATCACATATAGTTCATTTTAAATTCAGAGTGGCCACTTGTGTTCATGAATTAGCTTTATGTAAAGAGGAAATAAAGATCTTCATATCTTTAATATCACATGCTTTCTCTTATATAATAAATTTAAAATATGAATAAATTATAGAATTTAATATATAGAGCAAAGTAAAAGATATTAGGAGACAGGAAGATAGGTTTTTGCGAAAGAGAAGGGGACTAAGGTATGTTATGTATATGGGTTAGCCCTTCATGATACATGTGATAGCTACATATTGCAAATATGTACTAATATGATAAATTTGCTTCCCCCAAACTCACAAAAAATAAAAGAAGGAGCTTAGAAATTTGTAGCAAGATGTTATAGCTACTGTAGTTAATTTCCTGGAAGGGAAGGGTATTGTCTCCCTTGAGGACCACATTTCAAAGTGAGGCTTCTCATGTCCTTAAGAAGGTCATTTCTGGTTACAAGAGGACTATTTGTCTCTCAAAGAGATTCATGTGCATTTCAAAAACTTTACACATTAAATGTGTAGAGCATTACACAAGTAAATGCTCTAAGACACGAGTTAAAATCCCAGGTCCACTAGTGAACAGGCATGGCACCTTGAGGGAGTTATTAATCCCTAAGTCCTAGGTTTGTCCTGTATATAATGGAATCTTACTTCTTGTATGATAAGATTACAACGATGATGAATTGAGTTGATTTATACTTGCATTAGGGACAGAGTCTGCTGAAAAGTGAACAGTTTCTCTGTGATTACCGTACAGGACTAGCCCATCTATGTATCATTTTGAACCTTCCCATCAACTCCAGAATGATGCTCCATCATTTTCATTTCCTTTGGCTCATATCAACCTGCTTGAATAAGCCAGCAGAGTCTTTTCCTAAGTCTTCACACACACTGGCATCTTGGTCACAAGACAAATACATAGATATTTAAGCAAAACATTGTATCCTGCTCTTTACTTTGACCTATTTTTAAGAAATTGACATCACTACCTTTCTGAATATCAAACACCTTAGAAATAACATGGAATAGGTATTTTTCAACAATCATTGGTATTCTAAACGTTAGATCCCTCTAGAATGTTAAAAAGCAATTACACATTTTTATACAGAAATATAGGAATTTAACCATATACAATTTTGTATCAGGACAATATGACATTTTTTTCTTCTCTCTTATTATCTTTAAAAAAAAACCCCAAAACATTTCCTTCAAGAGAATATAGCAATATTGATATGACATTATGAAGCAGTATGCATTTAGAAGACCAGAATGATAGGTATTCCAAGCATGGTTTTAGTATTTTACATTGCTATCCTCAGTGTAGTTGCTTACTTCACAGATATCAGAATATATAGTCAGGGTGGGAATTTTACCAATCACTTGACAGTTTCAAACCTGATGGAGATTCTTAGGATCATTGCCTTAACCATCTTGTATAAATAAATGTATGATCTTGCGCCTGTCACGTTTCCTACCTTTTCTCCTTGCTCTCTCTTCATTATTTAATCCTTAAGTTTTCACTTTCCCTTTAACTATGTTATACCTTCCCATTTTTATTACTTCTTTTGCGTTCTTACAGTAGGAATACTATACAATATTTATACATGTAGGTCTGGTTTATTTCACTTATGAGTATATCTTCAAGATGCATCCACTTGTATATGAAGGCTTTGAGTTTATTCTTTATAGCTGTGTAATACTCCACTGTGTAAAAGCACCACATTGTTTTCATCCATTCCTCAGGTGACGGCCATTTTGGTTGCTTCCAAGATTTGGCTATCACAAATTGTGTTGCTATAAACATAGGTGCACATGTATCACTATGATGTAATGTTTTCAGATTTTTTGGAATATTCCAGTTAGGGAGATAGCTGGATTGAATGGCATTTCCAGTCCTAGTTTTTTAAGAAGTCTCCACACTGATTTCCACAACGGTTGATATATAGCTACTTTCTTTTAGTTCAATGAGAAAAAAGATTTGTACTAATAGTATTTAGACAAGATATTATGTTTGTATCTTGTACTCTGAACAACTACTACAAAGACAACAATATGTAATGTTTTAATTACTGTAACTATCTTACTAACCTGTTGTGAAACTGTCTCATTGCTATTATTTTCTCATTAAAATTCATAAAATAAAGAAAGAATAAAGGAAGGAAAATAAATTCTTTCATCCAGTGGTGTGCCGACAAATGTTTAACAACTGATTCTCAAAAAACTAAATATTCATGTCATTTTATTTAAGACTTAATTGAAATGAAGCATGTACCCAATTTATAGACAAAGAAATTGAAACTGTAGACACGTGTTTTACACAATAAAATGTATACATTTTAACATATTTGCCTGTGTAGCCATCAGAATAATCAAATATTCATTACCAAAAAGAATTCCCTCATGTGCCTCTCAAACTAATTTCCATCTCAACCTGTCAGAGGCAGCCTCAATATCTACTTTCTGTCTCTATAGATTTAGATTTTTATACAAATATACTCAAGATACATTATTTTGCATATGCCAACCTTTTCTTAGTGTTACAATTATGGGATTTACCCATGCAGTTGTGTATATAGCCTGTTCTTTTTTATCACTGCTATTCCATTATATTGTTCTATCATAATTTAGTGATTATATTATTTTTGGATATTTATTCCAAGGTTGAGCTATTATTTGAGCTATAAGTGTTTGTATTGTTGTAAATATGTATGTGCGTAATTACCACATCGAGTAGAAAAATGATACAAAGAAGCTACCAACATGTTTCTTAAAGTTAACATTTTTCTTTCTCAGCCATGTGTGAAAGTTTCAGGTTCCTCATCAACACAGTATCTTCAGTACTTTTAGATTTATATATTCTCTTTGATGTGTACTTAAATCCCCTGTGACTCTGCATTTCTCCTTCGGTGTTTCTGAGTTGTGAGCTTGCTGCTTTTGTGTGTGCTTAGGAAGCGAACCACTGATCCCTTGCCGGTCTGGGCAGAGATCTTCCACTGTCAGCTTGGGCGAGGAGAGAACCTGCCCAGCGTCTATGCAGGTCCTAAGCAGGGCTCCCCTATTCATTCTGATCTCAGAAGTCCTGTGCCTCAAATTCTAATGCTTGCAAGGGGATTCTTGAAGTCAAATCTTTTTCCCCTTTCTCATTTTTTTTCACAATTCCACAGAGAAGTTATCTATAATATAGTTCGCGTTCTTTCAAAACTTAATTCTAGTTGACTTAAGTGATTTCAACTGAAGATTTTTTTTCTTCCACCAAATAACCTTTTGTCCTGGATTTCCATGACTGGACTCTGCTTTCTTCAAACTCTTGTTTCATTCCATTTTTGTCTCACTTGCTTATTTCTGCTTCCCTGAATTAAATTATGGGAACAGGCTGGGAATGGGAACATCAGCATATTTTTTATTTCCAGTGGCTCTGTGATACAAATCTTTCAGTGAAACTTCATGAGAATTTGGTATCACCGCTCTTCGGTAGCGACCTCATTCTGAAAGGAAAAAGAATTACTGCTCTATGTGTGTCGTGGCCAGGGTTCTGTCAGACAAAACGTAGGGGGAAGCTTCAGGATAATTCTCTCTAAAGGTTCTCTACTTTTTTTGATTCCAAGAAACTGTTTTTTGTGCTCAATGTGCTGACAGTAAGAAAATTGACCATTTCAAGCAACATCTAAACCTGGAAGTATTTTTTTTTTAACGTCCAAACAAGATTTTTCTTGTTTCCTTTCAAGAGTTCTAAAACTTGTCACAAGCTGAAGGGAGAAGATCTCGGTCATTAGAATTTCACAAATATGGAACAATAGCAGGCAAATATGCTTTAGTGAATAATGAAACAACTGTATTCCTAGTCCATTGTAAAAATACCTGATGTGTCATAGCAAAATGTCAATGTCTGTATTAAAATGAATTTTTTTGAATTCTCTCCTAGTTAGCCAATTTTCAGATTTACAGGTGCCTGTAACAGGCTTAAAATTTTCTCAAAGTGCCAAAACTTGTGGCCAGCCAGATAGTTCAGCAGACTAAAGCCCTTGCTTAGGAAGAGCACAAGATCTGGGGTTCGATCCCCAGCATCACAAACCACTCTGACCCTGTGCCTGGGGCACACTGACGTGGTCATTGAGACTGGACATGGTGGCCCTCGCCTGTAATCCCAGTGCTTGGAAAGCTGAAAACAGGGGGATAAGTAAGAGTCCTAATTATGTAGTGAGACCCTGTAGACTCTGTACTAAATACATTTTTTTAAAATGCCAAAACTTGAACCTAGATACTTTACAATGTGTTTCTATGGTTTGTTAATTTTTAAACAAAATATTATTATGTATTTTTAATCAATAGACTCCTTTCAGACATTGATCCCAATATGGCAGCCATTTTGTATTTATAGCAGGATTTTCTAACAGAGACTTAAGTTTTAAGTTCATTTCTTGCTTACCATTTCTTGCCATGTACATCAAATTACCAGTCATGACAAGTTGTTCTGTGCTTAGGAAGAACAAATTGTCCTACAGGAAACAAAGAGAGCCTCAAAT
>PVKN010022892.1:0-14995 GCA_004027915.1 Capromys pilorides | reverse complement strand
AAAAAAAAAAAAAAAAAAAAAAAAAAAAAAAAAAAAAAAAAAAAAAAAAAAAAAAAAAAATAAAAAAAAAAAACTTAAAGGAGACTGAATAAAATGAGGATTCAGTGAGCAAGATTTAAAGAAAACACAATAGTCAAGTAAATAATACAAAATTTAAGATCAGAGTGGTGGCATATACCTAAAACCCCAATGTTCTGTGAGGGGGAGGCAGGAGGATTATACATTTGAGCCAACCTGGGTGACTTAGTGAGACACTGTTGTAAAATTTTAAGTAAAGAAAGGAAGGAACTAAGGCAGGCCGGACTGATGGACTGGCAATGTTGCTTACTCATTCAATCCCCAGTACTGAAAGAAAATTATTCATTATTATGAACAGGAAATGTCAACAGAGAAACAGAATATAAAAGAGCCAAATATCAATTCTATAACTCAAAAATATGTGAGATAAAAATCTCTACGGGGGTAAAGATGAGTGGTAAGGTAGAAAAGATAGAAGAGTTAGGGAGTTTGAAGATCAATAAAAATTATCCCATCTGAAAGAGAAAAAAAGGTTAGCAGAGGAGGAAGACAAAAAAGACAATAATAAGAACATTAGACTTGAAAGATACTATTGAAAAGTTCAAATATACATGGAACTGGAATCTCTAAAGGAGTGGAGATGGAACTGAAACAGAAAACATTATCTGAAGAAATAATGGAAGGCCTGGGATGGTGCTCTACTACACCTATAACCCCAGCTACTCAGAAGCTAAAGCAGGAGACTTGAAAGTTCAAGCCTGGGCAACACAGTTTGATTTTGTATTTGTTTCTTTAAGAAGAGAAGATAGAAGTTTCCCCAAATTTGTGAGACGATATTGTAGATTCAAGAGGCTGAGGACACTCCAAGCATGACTCATACAAGGGAAACTATACCCAACACACCCTAAACTGCTGAAAACTATGAAGACAGAGAAAATGGAAGCTTCACACAGAGAACAATCATCTAAATGGCCAGTAAATTCTCTTTAGAAGCAACTGGGTACAAGACAATGGGAAGACATCTTTAACACTCACAATGGGCTATAATTCATGTCTCACTGAACCATCAATGATGCATGCACAACTGTCCCACTGGGAAGTTTTTAAAAAATTAATTTTATTAGTAAGAAGACTGGTAAAGTTGTTTATTCATTTGCAATACCTGTGGTATATGCTGTCCAATGTGATAGTCATGCATGTACCACTGGGGTTTCAAGCTGGCAGGAACATGTTAAAGTGCTAAAAAGAAAACAATAAATAATCCTGACAACCTGGAACTCTATATGCAGTGAAACTGAGCTCAATTTACTTTTGGATAAAATAAAACCAATGGAATTTATCACCAACAGATCTGCACTCCAAGAAATGCTACAGAAGTCTCTCATTTTGTGGGGTCAACACACATAAATGTCATACATAATAAACAAACACATATATACACATATATATGACAATAAATAGCATAACAGAATGAGGTGGTGGTAAGTGTAAATTCTGTATCTTTGTAAAGTACAATTAAAATCTATAAGTAGACAACAAAAGGTTAAAAACATATTGTAATCTCCAGTGTGAGTACTAAAAATGAAACAAGGCATTGCTAAAATGTGTGTCTGAGGGAGCAGGGGGAATAGGGTGGTGGTGGGGGAAGATAAGCTGTTAGCTTCAAATTTTAGAAGACTTTCTGTCAAGAACTCACACACTCAACACAGAGGACCTTACTTCTCTCCCCTGCCCGGGCTTTGGGTTCTGTGGATGTGGTCACTATGCCAGGTTGCTCCACCTCTCCATCCAGTCTCACTTCCTGTCCTTCTACATATTGATTGAATCAGGGGAGGCACTCACCAGAGCCACACATGCTTCACTTTTCAGAGAGAGGGACATCTGTGTTCACTTCATTTTTTCTTAATGTTTCCAGGGTTACTGACTGTGGGGGCAAAATTCAGTGTATAGAAAGTAGGAAAAACTAAAGAAATATCCTAGGGTAAAAGGAAACAGTGATAAACAGAACCGATGGGAAGGGACTACGGCTGCTTCAGGGCAAGTTTGATGATTTGTGGGTTTGGAGAATGAGGTTTAAAGGGTAGAGTAACTATATGGATTATAGCTGATATGTAAACTGAAAGTTAAGCAGTTCAAATGATGCTTCTGATGATGACCTGTGAGGCCATCGAAGTGCAACTGAGTAATTTCTATGAAATGCAAGCTCAAACATCATCTGTTTACTGCACCCAAAAACAAACTGGAAGAAACTGCAAAAGAGATATATGTGTAAAGCTCTGATTATATAGTTGTATGAAAACCTAGAAAAAGAATAAAATGTTCAGACATAATTTTTAGTGGAAACTTGTTTATTTCTGTGGCAAGCTTATCTCACCCTAGGGTCGGGGCTGGTGTGGCATGTGGTGCCAGGGATTGAACTGTGGTCCTTGTGTGCTTGTCTAAGCTTGCCTAAGTGGGTGCTTTAGATCACTGAGCTATCTCACTGCCCCTCTCCCCCATAGTGGAAACAATTTAAACTTTACAAGAAATTTCTATTTAAAGTAGATTCACTATTTTTTCTACAGGGATGGACAAGGATGCTGCTAGCATTTTTAAGAAGTAAACAGGAAAACTGGCAACCAGACTCCTTTAGATAGTGTTTAGTTATCCCAAGAGAATAACAAAAAGGGAAAATACCAGTGTGGGAAGGCATCTACTCACTTCGAAGGAAATTTTGGGAGCAAATACAAAATTACTTAAAGAGGGGTACTGAGGAAATAGCTCCATGGCACAAGTGCCTGCCTGGCAAGTGCAAGATCATGAGTTCGAACACAGTCCCACAAAAAAAACAAACAAAAAACTACTTAAAGAAATACAAACAGAAGTTAAAGCAATCTCATATCATTAATCAAAACTATAGCTTCTAATTTGGATTTCATGCTACAGGACAAATAAAAAAGGGCTTTGAATATTTAAGAAAGATGTCTACAGGCATACTTTAAAGTCACTATCTCTATAAAGTATCACCCTATTCCTCCCCCTCCATCTTCATCCCCCTCCTCTTCTTTCCTCCTCCTCCTCTTTCCTCCTTCCTCCTCTTCATCTTTTCCTTCTTTTTCTCTCCCCGTACCAGTGATTGAACTCAGGACTTGTGCTTACTGGGCAAGCACTTGTTCCACTAAGCTATCTTCCCTGCCCAAGTATTCTATAAAATGTCAGACTTTTACAAGGTGTCAAAAAGATTAGTATTTGACATCTGGATAGTAAGAATAGCTATCACTTTTAAGGCACCTTCTGGGGGCCGGTGAGATAGATTAGCAGTCTAAAGCACCTGCTAAAGTGCCAGTAGCAAGGTTAGGCAACTGCAGGGACCACAGTTCGATCCCCGGCACCACATGCTGCGCCAGACTCACCCTCAGGGCAGGCTGGGCTGGCCATAACATACATACATACATGTTATATATATTCATATATGTTATATATATTCATATGTTATATATATTCATACATATGAATGAATAAAAATTAAAATAGAAAAAAGCACTTTCTATGTACTACAGGAGTCTATATACACTTTCTTCACTTAAACCACATGACACATTAGAACAGTAGTCATACGGGCCTCTGTTGGCACAGGAGCCAAGTCATTCCAGCACTGCACCAGCCCCTGAACATTCAGAATTAATTGCAGTGTTGACACTTCGTGATATGTAAGTGGGTTCAGGGTTGCAGTTTGGGCACTTGGTGTCAGGAGAGGTTCTCCATCAATGTCTTAGAAAGTAGCTGTTGCTGGTAACCTCGTCTTGGAAAAGAGAATAGGAAGGTATCTAGGTGTTCCCTAGGGACAATCAGTGGTGGGGCCAGGACTTGAATTCAGGCCTGTTAAGACTCCAAAGCAAATAACTTTACAGTCATGCTGCACACACAAGGACATTTACTTTATATTAAATTCAAATAACCAAACTATTCTAGAAGTAACCAATAACTGGATCTTCAGAAAAAGCTTCGTTGTTACTAGTAGCTATGAGTAGATTGGATAAAAGTATATACAGGCATGCCAGTATACACATGTAATCCCAGCACATGGAAGATGGAGGCCAGAAGATGACCATGAGTTTTGAGGCCAGCCTGAGCTACACAGTGAATTCAAGGCTAGTGAGATAAGGCCGAGACTACATAGTGAGACCCTGTCCCACTTCCCCCTCCCAAAAGCCTATGTGACTGTCATAAATCACTAAAGGCTTTTTTTTTTTTTTGAGACAGGGTCTCACTATGCAGTTTGGGCTGGTCTTGTATGCATGGTGATCCTCCTGTCTCAACCTCCTGAGTGCTGGGATTATAGTTGTGTGCCACCATGCCTGGTTATTAAAGGCCATTTGGGATGAATTGTTTCATTTAATTCTAAAAACAAGCCATGTGGACATCGTGATCTCATTTTTATAGGAAAATAATCTATCCAAGATTGTACAGCATGTTTCTCTTTGAAAAATTTACACACAGAAGATTTTGCTGCTATCCTGAAAGGCAGCTCACAAATCAACTGAAAGTTTCTGTTTCTGAGGCACCTTGTAACTTCACTTTGGTATAATATCAAGATGCAGCAAGAATAAAAATGTAAGAAACCTGTACCTGCAGTCACTGTGCTAAGCTTTTATTCTCCAAGGCCTAGTACTATAACATATAATTAAGCAGCAAAACACAACAGTATAAAGTTCAAACAATCAAAAAACCCAAAGCAAACACACGCACACACACACACACACACACACCCCTCTAGCTCCCCAAAATCTAAAAGTCCTGGGACCCTCCTTGGAACAGAACCCATAGACAAAAACTGTGTCATCTGCCTAAGTCACTTCTGTAGAGTTGGCTTTTCAAAACTTCCACATCTGTCCCATTATCTGTGAGATTAACTGGGGCCAAAGTCATAAAATGCAACATTCTCATAAGGTCAAATAGTCTTTTTTTTTCTTTAAACATTCATGTATGTATGTATGTTATGGCCAGCTCAGCCTGCCCTGTGGGTGGGGCTGGCGCAGCATGTGGTGCCGGGATTGAACTGCATTCCCTGCTGTTGCCTAAGCTGGTGCTTTAGACTGCTGAGCTATCTGGCTGGACCCATAAGGTCAAAATACTCTAAAACACTTGGGAACTGTATCACTCTGAAATCATGTTCCCCCAATGCTACAGTATCTTTTGATATTCTTCAAATAATGTAAAGAAGTAGGACCTCTGTATAATAGTGTTTGTTTCTTTCTTTTTTCTGTTAACAACATCAACAACTTGCTTGTAAGTCCAAATCCTAAGACAGCACTTTGAGTGGTTTTCAGGTTCCTAACAAGAAGGCAGTGGGGTACAATGGCTCTAGCTCTGGTGTAGGTCAATGATCTCACCATGCAGTTTCAGTCTCCTCATCTATGAAATGATAGTGAAGATGCCACCTATATCTCAAAGGACTATGGTAAGAGCTTGTGACAGAATGCCCGACAACACATGTGTTCAAGAACTGTTACTTCTTAATGTTGTAACTAGTAAAGCTATATGTAGAGGACAAAGATTTGCTATCAGTGCAGGAAGTTCTTTTGTTTGTGGAACTGGTGATTGAACTCAGGCCCTTGTGCTTGCCAGGCAAGCACTTATCCTACTAAGCTCTCTCCCCAGTGCCTAGGAAGTTCTTTCTAAAGAGTTGTGAAATTCTTTCAGTAATAGAGAGCAATCTAAAATATGACTATCTTCTAAGGCAATGCTTATAACCTGAACATACAGGATCAGGTAAATTCATTTATGTATCTCTTGTATTCTTTTACTTTGCATGAGAAGCATTATTTCACATGTGCTTGGAAATGAGTAATAATTCCTGAAAGTTAAAAAAAGGGGCCATAAATGGTGGTATATGCCTATAATCTCAGCTACTTAGAAGGCTGAGTCAGGAGGACCCCAGCTGGAGGCTATCTTGGGCAACTCAATGAGACCTTAAGACAAAAATAAAATAAAAGTGCTAAGGTTGTAGCTTAGCATGATATAGATTCAATTCCTAGTACTGCAAATAAACAAAAACATTGAAAAAACAACTACCTTTGCAGCAACTGGCATTTTGCACACTGTAAAATGGCATATCCATTTAGGAAACTGCCTAAACATGTGCACAGCTTCAGATTCACAGGTATAATACACCTTACTGAGATGTCCTTCTTTGTGTTCCAGGGTACTTAGAATTATGTTCATGCAGCTATATTCTTAACAGTCCTAATGTGAAAAGCATCTAAATCTTCATCAACCATAGAGTGGCCAAATAAAATACAGCGTATTTACAAGTGGGACACTATACGACATTGACTATGGCATGCAACACAGCAATGACAACCTGAATAAAAAAGACGAGCTTATAAATGAAATTGCAAATAAATGGCATGTACCAATGAATGCCATGCACATGAAGTTAAAAGAAACAATAATCCAAGCTGAACCAATCCTTGGTCATGAGAGGGGTTACAAGAGTGAACAGCAAATGAAAAGGGGCATCTTTGGCAGATTTCTGGACTGCTGCTGTTTTGTTTTGGATAGTAGTTAAATGTGTTCAGTTTATGAAAATTCACTGAGCTGCTGATGGAGTATTGATGAGTATACCTCAATAAAAAATTAAGAAATACATAAAACTTATGGCCCAAAAACTTACAGCTGACAATTTTCATATTGCCATTAAATCCCTTCTGAAGACTTAAGAAATTTAAAACAATCTTAAAATGTTTCCTTAACCTGAGATAATACTGATGTTCTTGAACAAGACATGGTACTGAATATTTGTAATCCCAGCACTTAAAGGCTGAGGTAGGACGGTTTTTTTAAGTTCAAGGCCAAGCTGAGTTATGTGAGGATTTGAAGATCAGCTTGTACTTTAAAGTGATACTTTGACTGAAAAAGAATCATACAGCCATAGCCCTTTTTAGTTTTTGGGTTTCCCTAAAATGCTAACTTGGCAATCCTGCCTCAGCTTCCCAGAGTGCGGAGATCATAGGCGATGTCTTCATACCCAGTTCTCACGTTCTTTCATAGTGTCAAATACCACTGTCAGACAGTATTGTGGGAAATGCTATTATTGAGCAGAAGCTTGTGAAAAGTTATTTTCTATTTTGCTATTTTTGAGACAGGATCTCGTTACGTAGTTTAGACTGGTCTTGAGCTCACTACGTAGACCAGGCTTTCCTTGAGCTCTTGGTGATACTACTTCAGCCTTCCTAGTGCTGAGATTATAGGTGTGTGCTACCATGCCAGGTTTAAAGCTATTCATTACGGCTTCCTTGGCACAGTAGTAAAGAATTAACTGAACCTAAACATGGGCTAAATGCTTTTCCATTAAAAAAGTTATTTAGAGCACCCTTAATCTGTCAGTCATAGGCACAAAAAATGATAGTCTATGACAAATTTTCAGTTGGTCAGTTAAAATGTTCCTGAGGATTTGTTACACTTGATTATGACAACCAACAGGTTAATCTCATTCTACTTCTCCATGAGTTTACTCCTACATATATGGAAACAGGATACAATTACGACAGTTTCCTTGTGTCATCAAAGAATTCAGGAAAATGTGATCAAGAAATTTTCCTATGACTCTAGCCTAACAATTTCATCCCAAATATCACTTTCTTAAACTCATGCAGTCATGCAAATGCACAGTACAGTTCAGGATTAGCAGAAGTCACAGTGATATAAGACTGCTTACAGTGTCTGCTTTTAAGGTTGGGAAAGAGAATGTGTTTAGAAACTGGTTTGACTATCCTGGTGTGAATAAGAGCTTTTCAATATTTATTCTTTTGAAAACCCAAGAAGAAGAAGAAAGAAGGAAGAAGAAAGAAACAGAAAGACAGAAGAAAAAAGAAGACCACCTCGATAGTAAAAATTCTTTAATTATTGTGATATACTGCCTATGTAAATGCCCAAGCAAACAAGTACATTAGTAAGTTAAATTTTATCATCTTATTTGGTAGCTCTTTATAAAGGTTCAAAATGCAAATTTAAAATCCAGTTCAGAAGAAAACAGACAATTCAGGGTAAATGAACGCTCATTTATTTACTGATGCTCAATGTGCCTAAGAAGGCATCAAGAACTACAGTAGAGGCATGAGCTTCACTAGTACTCCTGGCTGCAAGTGTGGCAACAACAAGGTGAGTATGACGATCCCTGTCCTCAAGGAGCCTCAGTCTAGTAGGGTGGAGACATACTAGACTGTGAGCTCCTCGAGGGCAGGAAAAGTGCTTCGGTCATCTGTGCCCCAGTGACCAGCACCAGGCTCAACAGCATTTGTGGGATGGAACTAAGTGCAGGAAGCAGCCATCTGTGACAGACTGGACTAAGTACAGGAACACAGAGCACTGGAGACTCTTGGGATAGCCTGGTCAGTTGCAAAGTTACAGGAGAGCCAGTGCAGGAAAGAGGTCGGGACAGATGAGGAAGATCTCCACAGCTGGAAGAGGCATTCCAGGCTGAGGCAGGGAATGAGCACAGTCATGACATGTGAAAGGGATGAGAAGTTTCCTAGCTATAACTGAAGTGCTATCTGCAAGACTCTGCCTGAACGAGTGAAGATGGAAACATACTGGAAGTTGTTTTGAGCAGAAAAGTTACTTTTCATAGTGATGTTTCTAGAAGACCGATTGAGTCAGTTACACTAACAGTTGGGAGTCAAGTCGGGGGGAAGAAGAACTGGGTTAGAAGACATGGTAACAGCTCTGCTTTTCTGATACCATAATGCCTAACTGGCAATTTAAAATGTAGGTTTGGATTTGTGAGAAAAGGCAGGACCAGAGCTAAACATAACAGGAGAGGCAGAGCTCAAGAACAAGCCAGAACATTGGGAAGGGCACTGAGGGCATGCAGGAAGCTGAGAACAGAGACCTGGCAGGAGGGACAGCAAGTAGGACAGGGAAGATGATTGGCGGGGAGGGCAATAAATGAGGCTGGTTCCAAAAAGGAGGGCATTTCAAAGACAGGAGCTGAGTTCTGGGAGGTCAAAGAGGAGCAGAAACATTTCTGAAAAAACATGAAGTAAAACATGTTCAAAATCAGTTGGATCCTTTTTATTTTTTTGGCCGGCTCAGGCTGCTTTAAGGGTGGATCTGCTGTGGCACATGGTGCTGTAGATCAAACTGCAGTCCGTTGCTCCTGACTGACTCAAGAAGGTGCTTTAGACAACTGAGCTAACCCCCTAGACCCCAAAATCAGTTTGTTTTTTTTTTTAAATTACATTCAAATTCATATGTATGCATGCATGCATGCATGTATGTGTGTATATATGTTATGGCCGACTCGGCCTGCTCTGGGGGTGGGGCTGGCACAGCATGTGGTGCTGGGGACCGAACTGTGGTCCCTGTGGTTGCCCAAGCGGGAGCTTTGGACTGCTGAGCTACCTCGCCGGGCCCTAAAATCAGTTGTAATAGTGATAGAATAAATATGTAAGTAAGAGAACGATTTATTAAGACACTAGAAATTTTCAGATTGAAGAGAATTGCAGAGAGAGAAGAAAGCTGCTATCTAGAAACCTGATGGCCTACCACGCAAAAAGGAGCACAGAGTTGTCCTATGGGCCAGGGAACAAGCCTGTAGGTGAAAGCAAGGAGGACCAAACGTGTGGCTGGTCTTTTGGAGCACTGTTTTTGCTGTACACTTAAAAGCACTGTGACTTCTGTGCCTAGTCCTGGCTGGGAAGCTTTCTACAGCAAGACTAACTTTGGTCACTGTGAATCCACTGAACCTATCTCAGAACACAAATGTGCTCAGCAAACACTAGATAACCAGATGAGTCATTTAAACAACTTCTAGTATGTCCTATTTGTCCTCAGATGCTACCTATAAGAAGCCTCCCAAGGTGCCTGAAAGTGTTCTAGGGCTTAAGAGAGGCCTCAAGCACTAGCTAAGAAGGGCAAGACTGGGGCCGGCAAGATGGTTCAGTGGTCTAAAGCGCCTGCTTAGGAAAGCTCAGGCAACTGCAGGGACTGCGGTTCGATCCCCGGCACCACATGCTGCGCCAGCCCCACCACCAGGGAAGGCTGAGCCAACCATAAAATAAAATAAAGAAACAAACACAAATAAGAAGGGCAAGACAAATAAACTTTCAAAGTTTTTTGGACTCCAGTATTTTGAAATTTTTCGAAAAAAGATTGAAATATAGCAAGCTAATAAAAAACACACAAAATCAGGAAGTCCTCCAAATGTGGAAAGAGGCAATATGGCATACAATGAACCACAAACAATGTTTGTGTAATAAAACACTTTGTGCCCACATATCATGTAGGTATCAATCTCGATGTGATTCAAATCAATTCAACAAACATTTAATGGATGCCTACATGGTGCCAGCCCTAAGCTTGGTACTGGGCTACAGAAATGTGACATGGTGATGAGCTGAGTGGAGCTGCAGACTTGGACAAATAAACCAAGACACCACCCTAGGCCAGGCAATAAGTAGACTGGGCAGACATTTCTATGAGGGACTTGGTATACATGTAGTCCTATGTGACCCAATGGGATAGGGCATACTAGAGGCCTGACACCCGTGTTTAGCACAAAGTGAGAGCCACAAAACAGCAATGGATTTTAAAATACAACAGTAAAAGTACTCAAAGGATACCAAAGGAGGAGTATCTTTTTGGGATACGTGGTTAGTTAGGGAAATTTTCTGAAAGAGGTAATATCTGGAGACTAGATCAGGTGGCAAAATCTCTTGGATGCAGAAGGCAGCGAGCTACACCAGAAGACTTCCATAGAAATTTCTAGGGCACAAAGTACCAAGAAGTGAAGGAATTGGGTGAAAGGAGATTTAAGCAGGCACAAAATAATTATGGATGTGTTGCGCCATGCTAAGTTAGAAGCTAGGGCAGGCAAAACGTTGAGATTTTAAGATATAATTCACTAAAGACTCTAGCTCGGTACAGACAAAAGTAAATCAAATTTGAAATAGCCTTTTCAGAAGAAAGGGTGAGCCTCAGATGTACAGATAAAATGACCTCAGAATGCTAAGACTGCAAAGGAGCAGGAGTACGATCTGCTCCCCCCACCCCCAGGTCCTTTCCGCCCCTCTCCTACCTGAGCTGAGCTTTAAGTTCAGTAAACCTGGGCCGTCTGCTGGGATCATAGGCCCAGCATTTCGTCATAAGGCTGTAGAGGGTAGGAGGACAATTTGGAGGCATTGGTAATCTTTCCCCATTTTCAATTCGACCGATCACATCATTGTTCTTCACTCCTTGAAAAGGCTTCACACCATGCATCAGTATCTCCCACATACATACACCTGTGAAGTGGGAATGAAAACAGCAGTGAGCTCAGTAGGAAGGGTGTAATTCTTAGGGTTGAGGAACAGTGCAACAGCTGGCACCAGCAGTGAGGTGTGGGTTAACTCATCTAACCAAGGCATCTCATTCCACTGACTCCAATATGAAATAAGAACAGCAACAGTTTAACACGGTGTGAATTGTTGAATGTTGAAGAAAAAGTTATGCTCTTTTTCAGAGGTTAACTTCTCTGAAAATCTTATACTAGAAGGTGGCCCACTAGCTATAGTGATACTTTACTGCTTGACAAACCAGTTTAAAAAAAAAAAAAGCTGAATGACTTTTAGACCTGTTCTTTACCTCAACTTCAGTCCAGTCTCATTATAATTATTGGAACTCAATTGAGGCCTAACAAAGAAAATACTAAAACTTAAGTCTTAAATTTTTAGAAAAGTCAGTTGTCTTGCCTAGGTATATAATAATAGCATTATTGTTTGGTTTTCTGGCACTGTCTTCATATAGCAAAGTTGTCAACTTTCCTGGGCTGCAGTGATCTTGTACACAGATGCCACAGCTCAACCTCAGGAAGTTTATTTGCACTTTATCCTTGATAAATCAACTGCTTTCCTACTATCTTCTAAATAATCCCAAAGAAGTCAACTTTCAAGTCAACAAACACACACAACCACCTCTAATAATGACCAGAGCAACATAATACAGTAAGAAGTGAATGCACTTTCTAATAGCATCCTATGGTAGGTGCTGTGTGCTATGGCCATCCTAGATCTCTCATTGTCTTCTGAACGGATTGCAATGTGCCTGTGCTGGAGTTACGCTGTGTTACATGCCACTTTCTTCACAAACTTGCCTTTTTGGAGGCACATCTGTGATGTGATTTTTCTATGAAACTGTTCCTGACTCTCCTGCTTCTATCATAAAATGCACACTGTGCAAATGACAACCAAGAGTCAGGCACAGTGGCACATGGCTATAATCCCAAGCAAGAAGGACATAAATTTGAAGTCAGATGGGTTACATGGAGAATCTGAATCAAAAACCAAAGACACTCGGAAGAACTGTGATTTCATAGAATGAAATGAAGAAAGCAAGTCATGTCAAAGTATATTAAATTCTAAAAGTGGCTTCAAATTTAGTAATTTCCAATAATTTCAAAGAAAAAAGTATCTGAACAATAGGGTGCCTTGGTGCTGCTTGGCTCATGAGAAATCCTGCTATTATCAAGGCTGTTTATAATTTCTTGAGAGTTTAACAGATGTCTGGCACCTTTCTTAGAAATTTACATATGTTATCCTTAATCCTCACGATAACCTTACATTTCTTTAAATATTGTACTATATAATCAAATTTAGCATACTAACAATTATAGAAAGCACTACTATTTCACATAATAAATGAAGCAAACCTAATCATAATATCATCTCAGTGCTTCAAACTGTATATTTTATTCTTACAGGAAGAGCTCTTTTAAGCTCATCTGGATATGAAAATAACAATAGGAAAAACAAAATCAACACAAATCCAGGCAAGGATAATTGTATCAGTGTCTGCATTTAAAGCCGAATGCAAAATGCTACTGGTTTAAGATATGTACAGTACTAGATATGCTAAAATGAGGAATAGGCATAGTCTTTGAAATTGGAAATCTTGTTTTGTGAGTTACATAGCTCAAAATGCAGATCTTACTGTGAACTAGTGTCAAATGCACTCCAGAATCTTTTGCTCATCACATAACATTATTATTATTATTATTATTATTTTTTTTTTTTTTAATTTTCTTTTTGAGACCAGCTCAGGCTGGTCTCGAACTCACATTGATCTTCCTGCCTCAGCCTCCCAAGTGCTGGGATTACAGGTGTGTGTCACCACGCCTGGCTCACATAACATGACTTCTTTCCTACTCCAATGTTCTTTCTTTTTCTTAATTACCGATTTGTGCATTCTAAAGTTGCTAATTATTAATAGCAAGTAGATAGAAAAGGCCCCTTATTTGATAAATATGAAGTTATTTTTATCTATATAAAAATACATAATTAACAGGGCATTTCCTCTGAGGCAGCTCTAACCTGGCAGAGATGGTTTGTAAACAAGACTATTTATAAGATAACATGAACTTTGTGACATGGACAAACTCAGGGAATGCAGAAAAGAAAGTTGGTATCTGGTCAAGACAGCTGATATGGAAGAATGAACATTTAAGGTCAGATGGGCTTTCAACTGGAGAAGAAAGTGTAAGGATGAGGTATTCCAGATAGGAGTAACACTGGAAAAAGGTGAACTCACAATGAGAAGAGTAAATCATTTTACAATTTGTATAAAGCAGTTTAAGTATGAAGTGCAGATGAACTAGAGATCCCCTTTAAACTGGTTAGGAGGTACATCAATAATCTAGAGTAGGATGAAGAGGAAACACCTTGAGACAATGGAAGGGACAGATTAGACATAAAAAATAAGCAGCTATGGAAAGACAAGGGCCAACTCTCATGCTTAGAGACAGGCAGATCCAGTCAGGAGAGGAAGTCCAAGCATAGACCCTCTGGGGTGAAGGGACCATTAGAGCCAGGAGGACATGTTAGATGTCAAGTCTTTCACACTAAAGATATACTAAAACTCAGAGGAAACAGGAGAAAAAAGGGAAAGACAGGTATCACACTGTGGGAGATAAAAGACAGCAGAAGAAACAGCAGGGAAGAATGATGTTCCAATGACACTAGAGCACTGCAAAAGTATGCCCCAGCCATTGCCTACAACTTGTTCTATGGTCTATGTATCTGAGGTATCCCTCGGCAAGGAATTGCTCAGGTTGGGAGTGGCAAAGCAACCTATATATCCAGAAAGAAATCATACTATGCTTATTTTGTAGAATATATAAAATAAATATATTTTTAAACACAAAATTTTAAAAATACTCACCAAACATCCATACATCACTAGCTGAGGTAAAACGTCGAAAATTGATTGATTCTGGGGCCATCCATTTAATAGGCAATTTTCCTTTGGAAGCTAGAAGATTAATTTTAGAAAATAAGTTTTCCCTTTTATGTGAACCTAAGAGAGCTTTTCAGTATCAAAATAAAAAACTTCAACTCTTTGACCCTTTAAATGCTCTATTTTTGCTCTGGTTTCTTACCTTTGTAGTAAGTACTATCTTCCATGTATCGGGATAACCCAAAGTCTCCTAACTTCACACAATCATTTGAGGATACCAAGACATTCCGAGCAGCAATGTCCCTGATAAGGAATAAATTTTAACACAGTAAAATGAACAAAACCCCCCAAACTTATCTATGTTACATATTTATTAAGTTAAAAGATATATTTTACTTCGTATATATGCCTTTGGGTAGACACTCATGAATATGTTGGTAATTATTTTCAATGATGGCAACATATATTTTCAAATAATGCTTATTAATGAAAGTGCTTACTACTTTCTATGATTAATATTACCAATCACATTAACTCATAGTCACATACAACCAGATTGTAACTTCGCCATTAAGATATCTCATTAAATAAATTATGAACTACGAATAATTTTGCTGATCTACTTTACTGTAATGCTCGATTAAAAAAAACTAACCCATAGCTAGGTATGGTGGCATATACTTATAATCCCAGGATTCAGGAGAGGCTAAAGACAGGAGGACTACCATGAGTTTAGGGCCAGTCTGAACTACACAGCAAGATCCTGACTCATAAAACCACCTCCCCC
>PVKN010022891.1:0-14995 GCA_004027915.1 Capromys pilorides | reverse complement strand
GTTAACAAAATAAAAAAATAGATTTCCAATCCATAATTAAGGGCAGCTTTAATCCCAGTATTTTTTCTTGCGATAATATTTGAAAAAATGCATTAGTTGACAACAACTGAAGTAAAAGTGAATAGCATACTCTAAAACTAATCTTACTCTGATAACTATTCCTAGCTTCACTTAACATAAAGTAAAACTCATCTGAAAACATTAGTTCTGCTCAGCAGGAAAAGTCTTTCATAAGAATTTTTTACTCTCTGGAGCCCTGGTTGGTGACTTATGCCAAAATGCGAATTCCTTGACACTTGACACTTGACACTGACATTAGAAGGTTTGTTATTGTCTGTTTTGTTTCATATCTAGAGAAATTAGTTTTCCGTAGTTGGGTTTCCAAACCCCATCTTAATATCTATTTTTTAAAATTTTTCAGTTTCTAATTCACAGAAAGTTTTAAGAATAATACTAAAATTTCCTGTGTTTCCTTTACTTGAAATCACTATTTCTATGGTTTGGATATGGTTTAATTTCCTCCAAGACTTCATGTGTTTGGAATTGAACAAATGGAAATTACACAATTTTGAGTCTCCATCTAACCCCAAAAAGAATGGCTATTTTTCAGAAATCAAATAATAACAAATGCTGGGGAGGCTGTGGGGAACAAGGTACTCTTCTCCACTGTTGGTGGGAATGCAGACTGGTATAACCACTATGGAAGTCAGTGTGACTTCTCACAAAACTAAAACTAGAGATTCCATTTGCCCCAGCCATTCCCCTTCTAGCTATCTTCCTTAGGTACATGCATCATATTGCAGTGATACATGCATACCTATGTATATAGCAGCACAATTCATGATCACTATATCTTGTAAGCAGCCTTTACATCCATCAACAGATGAGTAGATAAAGTGTGGTATTTAGACCTAATGGAGTACTACTCATCCACGAAGAAGGATAAACTCACCTGTAGGAACCTGGATGCACCTTATGACTATAATGTTAAGTGAAGTAAATCAAACAAAAAACATTATTTCTCATATGAAAATCCCAAATATATAAAGTACAAAGTGGAAGACTAGCATAACTCTTTAGAGTAGACCACAATGCTTGAATCCTGGTGGCTTCATAAGGAGAGACAAGAGCCAACAATACACATAAATGTTCTTTGTCTTTTGCTATGTGATCCAGAGCTACCTTAGGATACTATCAATCAGAAGGCCATCACTAGGTGAGGCACATAAAACATGCACTTGCAGAACTAAGTGTAAAAATAAACCTCTCCTTTATTTTACTTTTTTGTGTGGGACTGGGATTCGAACTCATGACCTTGTACTTGCCCAACAGGCACTTGTGCCACAGAGCTATCTCCCCAGCCACCAAACCTCTCCTTTATAAAAGTAATTCTTCCAATCTGCTGTATTATGTCATTGGCAGTAGAAAAGAGACTGATACAACATTTTAAATATATGATCATATTTGTTTTGTTTTTAAACAAGCTCTGGCCCAAGTTTTTTAATGAAAAAATTTTATGATTTATTTTGCGCCACCTGAACCAATCAATGATCACCAGTATGCGTACTCTGAAGTATTTTCAACATGCTATGCCTACCTCAGTATTATTGCCACTATAGTGATGAGCACCAATTGTAGTAACAGGGCATAGTACTTTATTTCAGATTTCCTCCAAGTTGGGCAGTTGTTGGCATGGATGACTAATTTTGCTTTGACCTATTTGGTCATCTTCAGCATTTTCTTGTCCTCAGAATATATTTTCCATTTTTACAACAAGTTAGAGTCTACAGTTGATGAACTTCTGAGATTTCTTCATCTTCTTTGGGGCTACCATCTTCTGCACTAGGTATATGGAGTGTCTCCCACAAGGAGCAGCCACCAAGTTGGCTGGGGTGCAAGAAAGTCGCACAGTTTTTATATTCTTTCTTTCTTAGTACATCAGTGGCCATTTCCTAAGAAAAATATTCTTCTTTTAGGTAACAATAGTAAAGTTATGAAACTCAGTAAGTTTATTTTCACCTATTCATTAGGCCATAGTCCACTCCTGTCAGTAGTTCCACAGGTTTTTGTTTCAATAATATCTTTTACAGTATCTTCCCCTCAACTATATGATGCACTTCAGAGTCACATGTTTCATTTAGTTGCATATCTGTAGTCTGCTTCAAGTTAGAATAATTCATTGGGACATTGCATCATATTGTTAAATATGAAAATTACTGCTCAGTTACTTTATAAAAATATTCCTCAGTTTGCATTTCTCTCATGCTTAATTGAAGTTATGCACTCCTATTTGATATACTACATAAGCAGAGTATGTCATTTTGAAGATTTATGTCGGCACATAATGTCTTTCTATCTCTCATTGATGGTTTTGATCATCTGATCAATACGTTGCTTGATGTCTCTACTTTAGATCATGTAAAAATATTGTTTTACGTAAACTCCTCATTTACATTCAACAACTATTGATGACACTTACCTGAGCTAATCTTTACTATAATGGTTCCAAATTATCTTGTGTTCATTTCTTATAGAATGGAGTGTTAAGAGGAAGCCCAAAGATGTATTCTGGTAATTTTCTAAATACAGTTGATTTACTCTGACAGCATTGTAATGAAGTAAATCATTCTCAATGGAATGACAGTAATCTGCATTTACTAGACTACCTACTCTTTCTCAATTAAAATAAGCAGAAGTTATAAGCAAATGATTCCTTTCTGTGTAACTCTTTGTATATGCTTTCCAGCAAGTTGTGTTCTAAGTATAATCAAAATTTCATTGCTTCTTTTTTTTTCAATACCAGGACTCAAACTCAGATCCTTGTGCTTGCCTGGCAAATGCAAGGTCATTAGTTCGAAACCCAGTCCCACGAAAAAAAAAAAGAAAGAAAGAAAGAAAATACAAGGTGTAGGACTTTCTACTACACATTCCACTATTATTACTCAGGATTATGAGAACCATCACATGGCAAGGAAAGTGAGAAAGTGCCATGATCTAGAGAAACGCAAAGAGATGCAATAGCTACAGGTAACTTGATATCTTGAATGAGATCCTAGAACAGGAATAAGCTCTTATGGAAAAGTGAGCAGAAGGTAGACTGGAGTGCTTATGCTATCTTTGAAATTTTTGTTTAAACCTAAATTCCTATAAAATAAAATTTTATTTAAAATAGGTATATTGGGGTATTTAAATTTGATATGATATGAAATTGAAATTCTTAAAACTAGTAGAAAGTTTGTGAAAATACAAAGTACCATAAATATTTTAGGCATGATAAAAAATAGGTATTGCCCAATGCTCATAACATCTAGATTCATAATGTTTAAATGACAAAGTGTGCAAATATAATGTGTTTGTTTTTTCAAAAAAAATTTTATTTATTTACATTCTGGCCAGCTTAGCCTGCTCTGGGGTTGGGGCTGGCACAGCATGTGGTTTCAGAGATCCAACCATGGTCCCTGCAATTGCTTAAGCTTGCCTAAGCAAGCGCTTTAGACCACTGAGCTATCTTGCTGGCCCTATAATTTGATATTTGATGATACACTGATAATCATTAATCAATATTTCAAGTACTAGATGTTATAGAAAATTTGAAAATAATAAAAAAATTATTAAAGGTGTATGGAACCAGTAACTAGTAACATCAGTACACACAATTTACATGAACAACAAAGTATTGATTCTAATATCTTACGCATTCATAGGGCAAATATTTTCTAACACATATAATTGTCTTGTTCTTTTTGGATAGACCATATAAATTAAATACTTGTAATATGAAGGAAATCTGATTGGCATGGAGTTCACTAAATGAGGAATTCAAGGAAACTGAAACTAGATATCATAAAGAATATAAGCTTAAAATGATGTTTTTGTGAACTCCAGCTGGACACATCAGTTTATGGACAAAGACAAAATTAATCTCTAAAACTTGAGTCCTTTTTTGCCTTAAATGTGGAATGTGGAGTTTTCTATGAGCAAGCAACCCTAGTATTAAAACACTCAGATGTGTTATGGACCATTGGAAGCCACATTAGCACTGCTGGCCCTGGAAAATAACATGAGTCAGCTTTTTAAATTAAAAATTCTGTCATTCTGATATTTAAATATTTTAACTATGTGAAATTATTCTCAATGTTTTTGTCAACTAATTTTAAATAGACTATTGTGCAATTAGGACAATATACTAAAAAACAACTAACCATTTCATATTTGTATAAGAGTATAATATAACATGAATGCTTTCAAATATTCTAGAATTTCTGCACTGGATGATATACCTCTTCTATGTTTATTTTTGTGGTAGCAGAGGAACTAACACAGGGCCTTGCGCATGCCAGGCAGGAGCTTATGCTACTGAGCTGTCTCCCTGGCCCTTCTGTGTCATTTTGGCTTCATATTATCTCTGAATACATTTCTGAATAAATACTAAAAAAATAGCATACTTTTCAAGTATGTTTACATGTTGAATTGAGAACAGTATACCCTGAAATCTCATAAAATTTTCCCATCGAAGAATATGTCATCAGATTGAGTGAGATTCAATACAGTTCTGAATTATACAAAATTATGCACAAGTAATTAACTCCAAAATCCTTTTATTTGCTACAGAATGAAAGATAAGATATCTTGATAGTTTCTGTAAGAGTTGAAAAATAAGCTGAGTAAATCACGATCACTGTCTCTGCAAGAAATATACAGTTCACTGTGGGAGGCAAACATTCAAATAGTTTTGTTATTGCATGTATCTATAATTGTGAACTCGAGATGAAATTAAAGTATGATTATATAGATGAAAGAGCTGAATTTTATGAGGTATATCTCAGAAGTGTTCGTGGCTGAAAAAGTATTTGAATTGTGTCCCAAATGACTGGATTAAAGTTCATTAACTAAAATAGAATAGAAAGTAAAGACGTTATGGTAAAAGCTATTTCAAATATAGAGCAGAAAGGTGGAAAAATGTTCAGTGTTTTAAAGTAGTTTTGTGTAAGTAGAATGAGAATTCAGGCATTTGCAGACTGATTCTAAGATGTGGAGGAGGAGATAACTAGGCAGCACAAGCAGCTCCCTGACAAGCACAAGGACGTAGGTTTGATCCCTAGAACTGCATGCTGTGCCAACTTGCCCTGGGCTCGCTGAGCTGGCCATCGAAACCAAGTGTGGTGATACATGCCTGTAACCACAGCGCTGGGGAGCTGAGACAAGAGGATCACTATGAGTCTAAACTGTGTAGCAAGAACCTGTACCAAATAAATAAATAAATAAATAAATAAATAAATAAATCTAAGTAAATAAATATTTTTAAAAAAATTTTAAGACTTGAAATTTCAACATTCTCTAAGTTTTACAGAACCATTAAAAGATTTTAAGCAGTAGAATTTGAGAATCATAACTGGTACTTGAAGGACAGATTGGAAGAGACCCACACCACTTAGGTGTTGTGATGATAAAGCTCAACTTTGTTTAAGTAGAGATGTTGGCTTTATTTTAACATCAGTGGACATGATAAGCAGATTCTAAGGTGTTGTGTGGTTCTTTCTTCTAATATTCTTTCCTCTTGGTATTTATGCTAATAGTGATATAGGGGAAATGAAACTCCCAAACTGAAAGGTATCTAGGATGAGTTTGTGTTTTCTAAAACTGAAGAATGAGTTTTAGGAACAAACTGAGGTTAAGAGAAGAATACTGGGGGAAAGAAAACTTCTGTCTGAAAGGGGATGAAGGGATCCTTCAAGCGGGTTGTCCCCAGGAAGCTGTCTCTTCCAGGGACTTTTATAGTGTAAAATCATGCAGTGAGGTAGATCTATGGTAGAGATCATGGGAACTTGCTAAACTGGGCATGAAGTGGGACAAAACTATGGTCAGCCAATGAGATTACAAGCAGCATTGCTCAGGTAAAATTAATTAAATTCAGTACCAAATGAGGAAGAGAGTCACATAGCAAGTGGACGTGAATACAGGACAAGGTCTCTTCCTGTTGAGGGTTGGGTTAGTGACTCCTTTCAGCTCTTTCAAGGAGATTGGTACCTATTTAGAATATCAATCCCTTATGCCCATCCCTAGGGAAGTATGTAACTGCATTTTTTAAACTCTTTTGTCTTGAGGTGTTGCCCAAAGTCAAGTATCTGTCTCTCCCAAAATTGCAAAGTGACCTTGTCTTCCATATTGTATCCTGAGGACTTAACCCTGTCTGACTTCCTATAATATTTCTATCTAATTCAGCTGCCTGCAACAGTGGTAAAATGTAGAAAAACTCACTTCTGAGCTTAGGTTATAAAAGATCATGATTTCCTTCCAGATTGTCTGCTTTCTCTCTTATGAATATTGTGAGCACACTTACGTAGTTTTGGCAGAGGTCTACATGTTCTCAAACATGGCTGTCATTAACCCTGTGAATAATTTGGGAAGAAGGTTTAGCCTGGTTAACTTACAGATGAGACAAAAGCTTTTGCCAACAGCTTCAAAGTAAATCATAAAAGACCTATGTTAGAGGAACCCACCTATGCTAAGCTCAGATTCTTCATGTATAAAAACTCACATATTAATTATATAGGTAAATGAAACTCTTGACCTGAAAGTTACCTGAAATGAGTTCGCATTCTCTAAAACCAAAGAATGAATTTCAGGAACAAGTGAAAATTAAGAGCAGAATATATTTTTTGGTGGGGGAGGGGGAGAAGAAAGCTCCTGTCTGAGAGAAGGATAAAATAGGAGCCGGAGTGGTTTATCCCCAGAAAGCTGTCTCTTCCAGGAACTTTTATAGAGTAGAATCATGCATTGCAGTGAGGCAGGTCTAAAGTGCAAACCACGGGAACTCACAGGTGGGCATGAGGTGGCACAATACTATGCTCAACCAATGAGATTGCAAGCACCATTACTAAATTAAAATTGATTAAATCCAGAACCAAATGAGGTAGCAAGTAACTTAGCAAGCAGACATAAATATGGAACAGGAGTTAGTGACTCATTTGAGCTCTTTCAAGGTGATTCATACCTATTTAGAATATCCTTGATGCCCATCTCTAGGGAAGTATGTGGCTGTATTTGTTTGCTCTTTTGTCTTGAGTTGCAAAGTCACCTTGTCTTTCATATTGTTCTTGGGAGCCCGGCCCTGTCTGACTGCTTATAATATTTCTATCTAATGTAGCTGCCTATGACGATAAATGTTTATTATTTTAAGCCACTGGAATTTGGGTTCATTTGTGGGATAAATGAATAATAAATAGAGTTAAAATCCAGTATCCAGCCTAGGATGTATTATCAAATGCTTCATTTGTATAATTTCTACACATAGAATGGCTTAAAGATTACTGAATTGTTAATAAAATCCTGAATTTTTCCCCAATAAAGAAACAATCTTACCTATTGCACTGTGTTTATAAAACTTTGGGATCCCTTACATTTACAGTTTTTAGAGAAATGAAATACAGAATTTATATGTAGGAATCTATTTTAAAATTAAACTTTTTTATATTTTCTGTCTATCTTCATTAGTAACACAAACTTGTTTTTAGTTTTTTAAGTACCATGACTATAGAATGCTAGCTTAGAGAATTCTCTAGTTTTGATAAGAAAAATACTGGAAAAATAATTATAATTTGCTAATCAGTTCATTAATCAAGTGTATCCGATACATATTATATTGAAACAAATTGATTAGGACACTGGGCTAGTCAGAAATTCCCTCTCAAATGAAGTCAAAAGTGAAGATAAACAAAATTGACTTTTTTCTTTATGGTTTATTTCAATCTAAATGGATCCAGCTCTAAAATCTTGAAAGAAGAACATTGTTCCATGCACAGATTCAAGTTTCTGCTATACCTCTGTACATTGGTACTATTGAGGATAATTCCAGCTTATTTTAATCAAATTGTCTTTAGTTTACATGTATTTCTAACCCCCAGGACTCTTTTCTGTGCAGTACTAGTGGCATTGGGGAAAACATGTAACTCCCAACCTAAAAAGTACCTAGGACAAGTTCATGTTCTCTAAAACCAAAGAATGAATTCTAGGAACAAACAGAGGTTATAAGCAGAATATTTTTATTGGGGAAAAGAAAGTTTCTTCTGTCTGAGAGAGGGACAGAAGGTGACCCTTGGAGGCTGCCCAGAAGTATGCTGTTTCTAGGGACTTTTATAATGGAAAGCTGATGCAGGAATTAAAAACTGATCTGGGGTGGATGACCTCCAGTAGGGAACCTCCAAATGATATAGGGAAAATTGATTCCCAACCTGAAAAGAACCTCCAAATGATATAGGGAAAATTGATCCCCAACCTGAAGAATGAATTTTAGGAACAAATGGAGGTAATAAGCAAAGCATATTTATTGAGGGAAAGAAAGGTCCTGATCGAGAGGGAAAGGAGGGGGATCTTGAGTGGGTGTCCCTGGGAAGCTGTCTCTTCCAGGGACTTTTATAGAGGAGAAGACATGGGAACTTGCTTAAGTAGGTATGAGGTAGGACAAAGATTATGGTCAACCAGTGAGATAAAAAGCACCATTGCTCAGGTAAAATTGATTAAAATCAGAATCCAATGGGAAAGCAATTCACGTAGCAAGCTGGCAAGAACAACACCTACTGAGTTTGGACTCATGACACTTTCTAGGCTCTTTCAAGGTGATTGATAACTACTTAGAATATCAATGCCTGATGCCCATCCTTAAGGAAGTAATTAGTTGCTTTTGTTGCTGCAGAGGAGTGTCTGTCACTAGTTGTAAAGTCACCTTGTCTTCCATGTAGGCCTTGAGGGCGTAGCCCTATCTGACTGCCTATAATATTTCTATCTAACTCGGCTGCCTACAACAAAACCATGTGGTAAGGCTGACCTAAGATAGAAAAAAATGGGAACTTGCGTATGAGGTGGGACAAAACTGTGGTCAACCAGTAAGATTACAAAAGCACCATTGTTCAGGGAAAATTGATTAAATCCAAAGGAGGAAGCAAGCCAAGTAGCAAGCAGGCATGAGTATGGGGCAGGGTCTCTTCCTGTTGGGGGTTGGGTTAGTGACTACTTTGGGCTCTTTCAAGGTGACTGTTACCCATTTAGAATATCAATCCCTGATGCCCATCCCTAGGGAAGTATGTAGCTGTATTTGTTTCCTCTTTCCTCTTGAGGTCTGGCCCATATGGTAGTGTCTGTCTCTTCCAAAGTTGCAAAGTCATCTTGTCTTACATATGGTCCTTGAAGACTTGGCCCTGTCTGACTGCCTACAATATTTCTAATTCCGCTGCCTATAACATTAAGATGGAATCTAGGACCCCTCTATCACTGTTGTAGATCCTCAGTCATTTTTATTTTTATTTATTTTGTCTTTTTGAGTCAGGGTCTCGCTATGTAGTTCAGGCTGGCCTTGAGCTCATTTATTTTTGTAGCCCAGGCTGGTCTCAAACTCGCACCGATCCTCCTGCCTCAGCCTCCCAAGTGCTGGGATTTTATTTTTTATTTTGCAACAAGGTCTCTAAAATGCCCATTGTGGCTGCTTCAGATTTGCAATACTACAGCTGTAGAGTCACAATTTCTAGCACTACAGGCATGTACCACAGCACCTACTGGATCATATTTATTTTTTCAATGCTCAACTATCTTTATAAAGAAGAGAAAAATTCAAATAACACTTTGCTCACTACATTAAGACATGTGGTTTTGTAACTCAACAAAAATAAATAAATAAATTAAATAAATAAATAAATATTAGCCAGAAATGTAGCTCACTGCTACAGCACCTACCTGGCGAGTGCAAGGTCCTGAGTGTGATTCCTTATATTTAAGTTACATAGCTTCATGTATATTATATCCCTAAAAGGCTTATTAATGGACAAAAAAATTGTTGATGGTCAAAATATGTCTAGTCTTTCCCATTCTCTATGCTGCCATAGCTACAATAATGGCAGTGGGACATTAAAATGTGAAAAAAATGTAGTCAAACTTTTTTATTATCATTGAATCTCCCAAAGAGGTGTGAAAAGGCCTAAAATTCTTCAGAATGTAAGAAGTGACTAAGTTCTCAAAAACTCTAGACCCTCTCTTTTCTTGACACTGATCTTCAATTATATTAAAGTTTCTGAAGCCTACTCCTGAAAATATTTTCACGTTCAAAATTAATTTTATCTTCAATGACCTAATAGAAATTAATAAAATGAAACAAATTAGCATGGATATTAAAATATTTTTGAAACAACAGAGAAACCGATCCATTAATCATTATGGCACCCCCATGATCCATTTACCCCCAAGCATGAGGCTTTTAGAGCATACTCAAGATATAAACTATGGCACCAACCTATGTAATTCCTGAAAGCAGAACATTTTGGGTTTAAAGCAATAGCACATAAGGAGCACACAGGTGACTTGGCAATTGCCTTAGGATTAGCTTAGTATCTGGATCTTTATAAACGTCACTTAACAGGTTATTTTATTTACTCAGTCATTTAATTTTGGCTCTCAGTGTTTAAAAGTCATGAAACACACACACACACACACACACACACACACACACAAATGAATTCTATATAAGTAAATTTGAAATCTTTGAACTCCTATATGGAATGTAATTTTCCTCATTTTTCTTAATTGGCCATAATTATACTTTAAGGCTTTATGGAGAATGAGAAAGGAAACTAAAGCAACAATACATGAATTTATATATAGCTATCTCTATCATGTTATAAATTTATGATCTCTATTCATTAACACATGAATTATACATTTACCCCATCATAGATCGAGATTATACTGTACTTATAGAAGAACAAAAGGAGGGAAGAAATACTACCAGATAAAGTGTTTTGGTCTTTCAAAGACATTACTTTGAGCAATTGGCCCGTAATTATCCATCTGCTCTCAGAGAGCAACATACCCACGGACACTCCTTGTGTTTCATCCATGTCATACTTAGTATGTTGCTGGCTTTGGCAAATATTTGCCCAGAGTTGCTCTCTCTGAAATCAACTGCAGTGGATCAGCAACAGAACTTGATTGAAAGATGTTTACAAATTTAAAACTTGTATGAATGAGCACAAAAATAAATTTTTATTTTTGTCCTTATTCCCACTCTCCAGTCTACATATGTATGTGTTTACTTTCAGAAAAAAATGAGTAAACAGGATTTGTGATGAGATGCAGACCAGATTTAGATGCTGTTTAATTGATCTGCAAATTTTAAAGTTAAATTTTCAGCTAATTAGATTCTTGCTGAAATTAAATGAAATACTACTGAAATTCAAAATTATCTGTTTGACTTATTTAAAATTGTTTGCATGTTTTGCATGTTTTCAAAATCAGATAAATGGGAAATGCACAGAAAATCTTAAATATCACCTATTTTATAGAGAATTCATAACCATTCAACCAATTGGAAAATACAAAATCATGTATAAAATAGTAGGTACTACAGAGTGTTAAAATTGTACAGTCAAGTACAAGACAAATAATTAACTAAACATCGTTACAAGTAAATTAGTACTTTAGCAGCTTTGTTGGAAACTTTAGAACTGAAGATGCATGGCCTTCAATGTCTTTGGTTAATCATCACATATAAATGCTCACATTCTTATACTGTATATATAGTAATTCATTATCTTTTAAAGCAGTTGTTAATAAAATTACATTAGACTTACTGATGGAGATATGTTTTCTCTGTGTTTCTGTTTTTTTCTCTCTCTCTCTTTCTCTCTCTCTCTCTGTCTTTTCTGCACAACTTTAACATTTTGTAGTACCTAGTATTTTATATATGATTTCTACATTTATATCTTCTAATTGGTTGAATGATGAATTTCTTATTAAGTTGGATATACTAAGATTTTCTTTGTATTTGTAATTATTTGATATTTTAAAAACTGCAAAAACTTAAAATAAGTCCAGTAGATCATTTGTAATTCTACTATTGAGAAAGAAACAGAAACAGAGAGGAGCTAGAGAGAGACATTGGAAAATAAGAGTTTGAAGTCTTATGTTTCTCTGTGCAAGAGCTACTGAGCATAGGCAGAAAAATAAAAAAGAAAAGCTATGTTCTAGTTATGGCGAAAAATTTCCATTCTCATAGATAACTCAGTTGACCATGACTATTTTCCCCAAATAGTAAGTGCCAAACTAAATTCTGTTTCTGAAGCAAAGAAAATTATAAATAGTGTCAAGAATATAAAAGTGCTGGAGAGATAGCTCAGGATTCTAACTGCCTGCCTGGCGAGCACAAGGACCCAGGTTCGATGTCCCATACTGCATTCCATGCCGGCTGGGAAACCCTGGTGCACCATGCCAGCCACTGAATCCAGGTGAGGCTGAGACAGGAGGATCACTAGAGTCCAAGCTCCATAATGAGACCCTACACCAAATTAATAAAGGTTCTTAAAAAGGAGATAAGAAATGAAAGTAAAATACACTAGCAAATATCCCAATCCACTTAGATCCTTTTAAGGATACTCGGCATTATTTTACTGCAAAACTTGCCTGTAGCATTTTCTAAAATAGGATGAAATGAGTTTTATAGATACTAGAGATATCAATATAAGTTCATTAAGAAGTATTCTAATGTCATATCAATCTATGAAAAGTAAAAACAAATACCTATCACAGAGCAAAGCAAATGTACAACCTCTCAAATCATCTTTCCCGTCAACAATGCCTGCAAATAACATGTAGTGTGAAAGGAGTGGGGGTGAGGCAGATTAATGAACTATTCCACCAAAAGGTGTAATGGGCCAAAGTACTTTTAGTGACTTTTCCATTCCTGTCATATCCCTTGGGAATGCATTCTACATTGCTGTGCCATAGTATTCTTTAGCTGGGAAGTGGAGGCCTGCACCTCAGTAGTAGATTTGTGACTACATGCATATGTGTGTATGACTATGAACATATGTGTATATACCTCAAAACTATGTGGCTTCATTGATTAATTTCTAGAAATATTCTGACTCTATATGCTCTATACAACAGGGTGACAGAGGAAAAAATTACAAAAGCAAAGAGAAATGGTAGTCAACAGTTTAAGAAAGGATATAGTTTAAATATCTATTATCTGAAGTGCTCAGTAACAGAAGTGTTTCCAAATTCACATTTTATTTTGATTTTTGAATATTTACAAAAATGTAATGGGATATTTTAACCATGGGACACAAGTCTTAAGTATGAAGTCCATTGTGTTACTTAAGACCTATATATAACACAGTGGGCCTGATGATGATTTTATACAGTAGATTTAATGTGGCCTCTTTTGAATATGAGCCACCATATGAGGTCAGCTTCAGGACTTTCTATTTGTGACATATGTCAGCACTCAAAAAAATTAAAGAGTTTGGATCATTTTAGATGTTAGATTTTGGGATTAGGAACATTCAACTAATATTTTTTATTGCCTTATGAAAATATAGATGTATTTTATCTAAATTACCAATTAGGGTTATGTTGAACTTTAAAAAGTTTTTACTCAGTAAGAATACATGTTGGAAAGGGGAATGCTTAAATCTCCTCTCAGACAATGTTGAGAAGATAGCTGATCAACTCTTCTTGTGTTTTGTAGAAATGGGCCTACTTGGAAGCATGGTGTAGGTTCATATGACTTCACTGAAGCAGCAGAGCTGATTTGAAATATGTCCTTTCATCTAATTGGTATAACATTAAGCAGATTTCTAGCCGTTTTAGAGCTGTTGCTATGGTATTATTAATTTGTAGCATAGTCATAGCCATGTATGTTAATCTCCCAGACAAAAGTTTTCAGAGGTTTATGGGCTCCAAAATAGGGATAGATGAAAAATGAAAATAACCTAGCTGAGGTTTATATGAAAATGAAATTAGTAATAGGTGGTAGAGGCACAGAATTTCAGGCTAAAATGTTCTTTGAAGAAATCAAATATGTTATGCATATCTTATTTGTGTAATGCTAAATAGATATGCATATGGCCTTGATAATTTACCCAGTTTGATCTAAGCAAGTGCATTCCTTTAGGGCATCAGCTCTGAAAAGTTGTTTCACTGTTACCTGGAACTGAAGGTAAAACGTCTTTGCAGTGTATGTCTCTTGATGGTATTTTAGGTTCAAAGCTGACATTTCATTCATTGCACTTTCTCACATTCTTATACATTTATGACAGATGGTGAAAGGAAGTATACAATCTATTTCTCTGACAGTTTGGGAAGATGGTTATATAAGTCTGTATCTTGGAATGCAATATTCTTGTATTGATCTTAAACACACATGCTAAACTCAGTATCAAAATCATACACAGTGTATGACTGTGAAAACAAGAGAGGGTATTTTTAAAAGCCAAGAAATACTCAGTACATGGCTAAGACTAAGATGAAAAGTGGGAAATTATTAGCACAGCAGAATAGTAAAAAAAAATTAAAAATGGAAGGTTACTGGAAGATGTATCCATTCTCTATTAGTGTGTAACAAACTACCCAAAATGTGATGGCTTGTAATAGTTGTTCATGCTTCTGCAGTATGTGCTGGTCTCAAATAAGTCTTTCACTTGACAAGATTAACTCATGTTAATCTTGATGCAACTGTAGTTATCTTTAGGCTACACAGGGACACAGTGATCCAGGGTAGCCTCAAACACATGTGTGGCAGTTAGGTGGTGCTGTCAGCCCAATACTTCAAATCTCATAGCCTTTTCAGGGGAATGTTCAGACATTTTGCATGGAAAATGCAGTGATCCAAGAAATGAAGAAGGGAATCTACAGTCTCCTGAGGCCTGGGTCAAAAGTCATACAATATCAATTTTACTGCATTCTGTTTGCCAAAGCCACCACAAGCCCAATCAAGATTAAATAGACAGTACAAAAGATTCAACCTCTAGTTGGGGAAGCTGCACGTTGTCATGCATCCATATTTAATCTATCATAGAACTTAAAGGGACATGAAAAAATTGTGACAAATCTAATGTATTCTTAGGTAAAATCATTTCTAATGTATATCATCTTAGAGTATTCTTAAAAGAACCTTAGCTTAGCATGTTTTATGTTTTTTTACATATCTCTATTCTTGAGTTTCTTAAAT
>PVKN010022890.1:0-14995 GCA_004027915.1 Capromys pilorides | reverse complement strand
TTGCTAAATTACTGACCTGAAGATAAAGAACTGTGCACTTAAATTAATATGTCTATATAAAATTGCTAAAATGAATGCATGTCTTTCAGAGACTATAGCAGAGGAAAGATGGAAAATGAGACGGCCACTCTGAATTGTCATTAATGGAAACATTTGCTGAAGACAGCCAGGGTTTTGCCTTCTGGAGGCAGCTTTTCCTTCATTAAATTAGCCATCCATGAGAAATGCTGCCATAGCGACTACATGCCCACTCTTCCTGTCATTCAGTACGTCTAGTAGACTATGACATATCTCACACCTCCTAGCAATCTCTTTAGGTAGGAACAATCATTCTTATAACAACTGGTATATGACAGGAGCCTAAAATTTATAAATGTACAAAAGTGTATTTTTTTTGGAAAGTTAGTTAATTTTTATTTCACACCAAATAGTTTTTCTAGGCTCCCTCCCAATATACACTTGATTGTCATCTCCTTTGATTGTGTCACAAATACCTTCAATTTAATAAATTCCTCACGGCTCTTACCGAACTCACACATCTAAGGAGCTGGAATCTTCTTTCTATCCCCGTTCACAAGTTAGTAGATTCATGAACTGCCCACAGGAGGTCTGGGTGTCATTCCTACGATCCTTCCTGTCCGTTCCTTCCTAGCCCAAATCCATCATCAAGTTCCATGAGCATTCCTCATGAAAAATCATCCTAAATCTGTTCATTTCTTTGCCTCTTCAGTCACCAGCCTAGTGCGGTGATACCTTGCATCCCCTGAATTTAAATCAGTGAGTCACTTTTCCGTTCTCTGCTATCACCACCAGCAGCATCATAAAATACAAATTCAGAGCCCCTGCCTACTGAAAGCCTCTTAGGAATTTCTGACCACACATAGGAAAATTCTAAAGCTCTGTGCATGAAGAATGAGCCCTGCATAGATCTGACTGCCTCGTCTGCGTAGATGCCCAGCTTTCACAGCAGAATGATGCCCATCTTCATGAAAAGGGGTGGAACTTGTTGAGGTAATGGCATCCCCCAAGTACCCAAATCAGTAAGCGTTCTTTGCAGCAGGGTCTGCACCCACTTGCCTGTTGTTTCTATGGTCGTGGCCTTCCCACTATGCCCTATATGGTCAAAGTCCTTAGCCATGTGACATGGGGAAACTTTATTGAAGGTAACACGTTATAACCGATCTTCTGATGACCACATTGCTATTTTTAAAGCCAGCAGCCTGCAACTCCTGAGCGTATGCAGCTGAGGTACTCTAGGGGTATAGTTCAGTGGGCGCCTGGGCCCAGCTCCTGGGCTCCCACAGCTCCACGCTTCGAACCTTACTCACATTCTCACCATCCTCACACATAATTCTGCACAAACACTGCCTGGAGGTGTTTTTGACAAGTGTCTACTCTGGTCACCTTGCAACTAAACCAAGATCTCTTGGTTGGACTGTACTATATTTTTGTGGTTTAGAATTGTGATGGAGAGCCAGTATTTGAAACTACTGTTGAAACTTTCTTTTTATGCAATGATTTTTGGATATATGATTGATAATTTTAAGAATTTTCAGAGACATCCTAAAACTTTAAAGGCAGCATAGAGCCATAAACACACAGGTACCTTCAATGCATCACCCACTCTGTGTAGGATCTTAGCATTCTTGGTTTGTCTGGGGAACCCAGGTTTCCTATTTAGGGAAAAGCTGATTAGAGTGCTCGCTTTATGTGTGTGATGCCCATGATAATGCTTGGGGTAGGAGAAGCTGGCCAGTTTTAGACATTGAGGCCACGCTTCTGAGATCAGCTTTTTTATACCCCTGGTCCTGAAGGGTCTACCACCTTCACTGGGCCATCTGGAGACTTTGGGCCATGCTGAATCTCCTCTGAGGACTTGTACTGAATTTCATTATATACATGAAATTAATTCATTTTAAAAAGCATTATAAATTCTGATGAAGTGTAACAATCTGCCGAGCTTCTGTCTCATTAAGAAACACAATCATCATTCGATCCCTCAGGTTGCTGTCTTTTTACCCAAGACCTTGCTCTTATTTGGTTAATCACTGCCAAATGGTATCAGCCAAAACTCATGACCCTCGGAGCCAAAGTCATATTCTCTTTCCCCAAGTAAATGTCCTTGTCATCTGTGCTTCTCAGTGCTGCCCTCTTTCTTGCTCTTCCCATTGTCTGAGGTCATTTGCCACATGGGAAGCCACCTGCTCATAAGTCTCTTCCCTGGAGTGCTGAGGCTCAGAAGGTGCTATTGCAGGAACTTCACAAGGCCTGGGCTGTACTGGTGGCAGCCCTGAGGGTGCCACAAGGCAGGATGACAGATGTAAGCCTGGGGACGTGGAGGTCACATGAGAGGCTTGAACCCTGATTTGGAAATCATGGCATTTTAGAGCTGGAGAAGCCTCCAGGATCGTTCACTGAGGGCCTTCTCTCTCGCGATGAAGGCCCAGAGGCCCAGAAATGCCCTAAAACTACCTCGGTAGGGATCATGCTCTGCACCTTCATAGGCTCAGTTTCTACATGAAGGACAGAAAAGTCTCTTCCGTGCATACCTAATATCACATAAGCATGGCAAATTAAAAGACTATGATACCACCATTTCTGATGGATTGATGATCTTGAAATCATTATTCATAAAGATCACTCCGCTTTTGCTAGGTTTTGAGGGTACAGAAATGAATAAAACAATTCCTGCCTTTTAGGAATTCACAGTTTCAGTAGCCACACAGACAGACCAAGTACAACATCCAGCTGGCAGGTTTTCCTCATGAGTTAATGGTAGGCTGCCCTGCGTGGGAGTTGACAATGTAACACTGATTCCCAAGGCCTGGTTGCTAACGGTGGAGAATTTAGAGGACACCTTGAAAGGACAAGTGTCCTAGTAGTTAGAGCAACCACTGTATGTAGTAGTGCTTTTCCAAGCAATGTCAAGGCCTTGCCTCCACCTGGGTGTTGAGGTGGTCACTGCAGTGACCTGCTGCCAATCCCCACAGGCCCCTGCCACTAGGTTCCTTAGATTGTGCTCAAGTAGAATCACACATGTGCTCTATTCCCTCCAAACAGGAAACCAGGGAAAATGATTTCATAGAAAAAAACCATTGTATTCTTGTAGCTCAATGAGAAGAAAGACTTGTAGTAATAGTGTTTAGACAAGATATCATGTCTTCATCTTGTGCTCTGAACAACTACTGTGAAGACAGCAACATGCAATGTATTAATTATTGTATCAGTCCTACTAATATGTTTTGCAACTGTCTCATTGCTATTTTTTCTTATTAAAATTAATACAATTTAAAAAATAATAACGACATTAATACGAGGATATTGTTCTAAAAAAAAGAAAAGAAAACCATTGTAACCAGCACGTAATGAAAAACAGCAAGCAAAGGGAATGAAACGTTCCTATACGCTCAGCACTGGGTGAAGCTGAAGCCGGAGGACTGTGAACTTGAATCTTATCTGAGCACTTCAATAAAATCTTGGCTTGAAAGGAAAAGCAAAAACGGCTGGGGCTGTATCTCAGTGGTAGAGTGCCCCTGGGTTTGATTCCCAGCTCAAAACAACCAAGGGAAAGCACAGCTAGTCCAAACAAAGAAAACACACACACACACACACACACACAAACAAGGCACATCTGTTCTCACTTTGAAACTCTTATGACAATGTCTTTCTTCAAGCAAATGCCCTTGGAGCAGCGTCTGGGTGCAGGATCTGAGGACCCCTGGTGATGTTACAAGTAGGAAAGCTGTGCTCACAATCGTATTCTACTGTTTTTGAAGGGCGGGCTGAGTTTCTGTCCATCTTGGTATCCATCCTCCTCTCCTTCTGATAATTTGGAAGGTTTATGTAACACTAGTCCCTCCATGAGGCTTGGTGCTGAATTGCGTATATCATCAGAGGAGTGATTACTTTTTACCACCGGCCACGCTCAGTTATTACTTGGGTGGTAATGCATCTCTGGGTATACTACGCAGATCTTACTCCATTTCTATTATGTCCAGTAGCTGCCAATGAACGCAAATGTAAGTGAAAAAAACTCTTTAGTACAAGTTCCCCAGAATAAAAACATTAGTTTGATATATTTAGAGCTAGTGGAAAATATAATTTAAGGTCAAATTTTCACTCTGCACACTGATATCTAAGTACCTGAAATATGAAATATTCCTCCTCAAACTAGGTTTTTTTTTTTTTTTAATGATGCCAGAGATTGAATTCAGGACCTTGCACTTACCAAACAGGTGCTTATACTGCTGAACTAATCCCCAGTCTTATAATCATATGAGAGATTATGAGAAGACAAATCTGATCGCAAGACCTAAAACCAAGTGTGTCTGCTGAAGTTAGGGCTGAACTTCAGAGCTCTCAAATTCCTTGCCCTCCACTTGTTTTTATGTAGTCATGTTGAGATGTATATTTTCCCACCACCACCACCACACACAGGGAGCACAGCTATTCTCAGAAGTGGTCACAGTGCACTTCAGAAGACTGCTGATGGATTACCTTAGGTTCTGAGAGTTTCTCATAAGGCTTAGAGAAGTCTCAGCCTTTGTAGGAGAATCTGCGCTAATTTGTGCTCACTGTGGCAACCTCTGTAGTCTGTGGATTCCCAGCCCATGTTCCTCAGGTCTTTCATGCAAACCTACATCCTGAATAATAATCATATCTTCTTACAGGATGTGTCATGATGAAAGCTTCACAATGCAATTATATTAAAAATCCCGTGTACTGTGAACAGCCAGAGTTCAAGTGGGTTTAACAGTCTTGGGGTGAATCAATACCTTCTTCTGTCAGCTTAGAGCTTCTACTTTCAGGTCATGAGAAACATTTTTCCTCATAGGCCCACAGAGGAGCACTTTGGAACCCACTCGGAATTCGAGTGAGGAAGCCTTTATTCTGCAGAGCCCTTTTTTAGCTGGTTTGTTGACAAACTACCAGCATCTATCAAATATGTCAAAATATGCCTCCAGAACTCTGTTTTTCTCAGAAAACAAGCTGTGACAGCTGGGTCAGCAATTATGAGCCCGGTGGGAAGTGGGCCAGTGCTTCATTTCTCAGTGCCTCTGGGTCGGGGGCAGCTAGATTCATCTTGGCCTGCAAGGAGAGGCTACCGAGCTACAGGACCTCCCATCATGCATGGGACTCCTGGATCCACCTTTTGCCCATCTTTCATATTCTAGAGGAATCTGCCAAGGCACCATCACTGTAACAAACCACAAATTGAATCAAATTGAGTTTGCAATAATGAGATCTTAAAAATCAATTTTGAGAAGGAGAGAGAGAGAGAGAGAGACTGCATCTGGGAAGTAAATGTTTAACAACTCTCTTCTGGGTCACTGGCTAGAGGAATTAAGGAACTCGGAGGACTGATTGTCTTAGTGTCACTAAAACCAAGTATCTAATACCCACAACTTTAAGGGACAGAGGTACATTTTGATTCACATTTTCGGTGCATGGCTGGCTGGCTCCAAGACAAAACCAGAATGTCACAGGGCAAGATGGCAATAAAGATGCTCCACCCACGAGGATCGGGAAGCAGAAAGGAGAAAGGGACAGGGACAGCGACGTACTTTTCCAGGTCATTCCCATTGTGGTCCACCTCCAAGCAGGCCCCCCTCCCACCAGCGCGTTCAGTTAATAGCTTCATCACAGTGGAGCCCACTGACCAGGGCAGCTCTCCTGGGGACCCTGGGAGGCACACACTGGAGACCGATGCCGTGTGGGAGGGCAGGACCGGGCCTCAGGGCCTAAAGCAGTCAAGCTGCCTCAGTCTTCAGAAAGGCACCCCGTTCGGTCAATTTCAGCTACTAAGGGCTGGTCAAACAGCTCAGCAGATTAAGGCGCCTGTAGGCAGAAGCAGGGGCCAGGGCTTCGATCTCCGGGCCTGTGAGAGCCTCCCTGAGGCTCACTGAGACAGCAATAGAGACTGGGTGTGGTGGCAGTTACCTGGAATTCCAGCTCTTAGGAGTCTGAGCTTAGTGAGGCTCTGAACACCAGGTAGACCCTTCGCTAAACTACAAACTAAATAAATAATAAAATAAGCTACTAGTCTCTAGGCAACCCTGTGTCTCCTGATAATAACTCTGTGAGCATATAAATAAACTCGCCTACTGTTGTTCGTGGGGTCCTCTGCCCTTCAGGCCATCAGAGGACATGCGGTCTCCGCCTGCATCCAGCTATTGTCTGCCCCTCTGTCTTTTCCTTATTCCTGCAGCCATTTCTTCCCAGTGTCGACCTAGAGACCAAGGAACCCCTATGTTACTCACCCTCCACACACATGAAACTTCTGGGGGGCAGTTTAGACCCACACTGCAGCAGTGGTCATGGCATCTCATAGCAAAAAAGAAGTCTCAAAGAAGAGCATGAATATTGTACTTTCTGATGGGGGAAAGCAACACTGGGCGCTTCCCCTGACAAAGAGTGGGAAGGTCGGCAGTATCAGGACGAGGGTGCCTATGTGAGCAGAAGCACACGGGTTCCTAAAAGCCCTACAGCTTTCTGAAAACCAAACCTGATCATACTGTCTTGTTGCTAGGACAAACACGGGACTCCCACCAAGAAGGAAGGAAAGGTTTACTTAGCTCACAGTTGGGGAGGTTTCAGTTCATACTCCGCTGGCTCCAAGGCAAATGGCAGCCGTTCGGCAAAATCAAGGGAGAGCAGAGGCAGAGCAGCAGCTGCGGCGTCCACCCAGCCTCTCGCTTTGCCCGGCTGTAAAGATCAAACTCCTCCAAAGTGGCAGAGCTGCAAAATGGCGACAAAGACCAGGACTTGGAGGAGGCAGGGTGGACCACGGAGAAGGCTTCTTCAACTCTTTTATACACTTATTGAGCTGAGTCACTCTGGAGCGGCCCATTGCGCCCTGTGGTGGAACCAGTTATGCCCCAGGTCGGCCCCTCCCCGCCCCTCACGACCAGAGTCCCCACCGCAGGAACTGCCAGAGCCGATTCAGCCAAGCTGACCCAACTACCACACACACACACACACACACACACACACACACACACACACACACACACCCCCTCCAGTGAATGTTGGCTTCTTACTGCGCACAGTCCTCAACCTTTCCTGTAATCCCCATGGAGCCCCTCCCTGCACTTTTTAATGAAGAAAAATGCGTGATTCCAGGGTCAAGCGCTTCCCTTCCTTGTGTACGCCCTTGGCCAACTTGCAGAAGCTTTCTGAGTTTCAAAATGCCCACTTGCCAAAGGCAGACTGAAGCACATTAAATAAAGAAGCATGTGCTGATTAGTTATTTTACCCCATGAATAGTGGCTTATTTAATCCCCAGGAAGGAAGCTCCACATGATTTAGAGAAGTGAGAGAGATATAGAACACATTTTTAATTCTGTTAGCTATTTTCTAGGAGCTCTCATGCCACCATCTGAAATGAAATCATACCTACCATCTGCCAATAGGTATTCTTTGCTAGTCTTATTTGTCTTCTACAAAACTTCGTTTCTTCATACTTTTAAAGATAATCTATCATAGTTCTTACATAATGTAAATAAAGATCTCTGATGTGCATAACCAGACTACATTTACCAATTAAGATCTACATGAGATGATCAAGAAAAAGGGATCCCGCTAATATTTAATGAGGAAAAAAAGTATATTATTTTTGTTGCTAATAGTAAACATGAAAAATATGAGTCATTTTCTTTTTTCATTGATGTGTTTGGTACAAGGTCTCACTATTTAGTTCTGACTCAGTTATCCTCCTGTTTTCAGCCTCCCCAGCCCTTATAGGTGTGCACCACCACACCCGGACTCAGTCCAGGCTCAGGGTACCATGGGGGTGGGGCCAGCATGGCATGGGGAAATGGGGATCAAACCCTGGTCCCTGGGCTTGCCAAAGCAGGCGCTTGGTGCACTGAGGTATCCCGCCAGCCCTGGGTCCACTTCATCCAACTGCAGTTGTAAGGACTAGTGTTTCCCCGCTGTGTGGGAGGAGTATGAAGTGTTCCAATGGGGAGAACTTTAATATTTCTGGAAATCTCACCATTAATTTCTGCCTCTCCATCTGGGAACTGGCAGGTGCAGTTCATCTGTGACTTAATTAATGTTGCAGATGTCCAGGGCATTTGGATGAGTTCTCCTGGATGAACCAAGTGTTCCTCTATGGAATGCTGGAGATGTCTCCTGGGTGCAGTCTGTGCTCGAGGAAGAGGGCATCTCATCTCCGCCCAGAACTTCTGTAAGGGGTTCCAGATCCACGCCCCAAGGGAGGGAGCTTGTGCTCCAGAAGCTGACCCTGATGTGGGTGGGAGCACAGAGGCCATAGAGGGCAGGGTAGCGTCACACTGGAGCTGAAGAGCCACAGGGGGCAATTATGTGAGTGTCCTGGGGTGGTGCCAGCTTCTGAGTCCATGCTCAGCTCAGATCCACTGCAACAAAAGACACCTATCCAGCTCGGTTTCTTCTTCTCTTCATGGCATTATTTCAGGATTTATAAGATGAGAATAATAAAGTCTTCCTCAATGGTTGATTGATAGGATAAAATGAGTCTATGCATGAAAACACAGAATTGCAAAGCTTGTCCTGTGGCCTCCACCCCCACTGGCCTAACCGCGTTCACACAGGCATCAGCAGAGACACAGTGCACCTGTGGTAGAGCGCAGGTGGGGAGAGGACGAGAGGCTGAGATGGAAACATGGGTAGAGCCACAGCCAGAGGTTCGTGAGACAGAATTCAATTCCTAGCGCAAAGACAGTTTGCTAAAGCACTTAAGTAAACTGTGAGATGTTTTCTGAAGGTGTGTTAGTTGCAGGTGGCAAGGTTGAATCCAAGAGTGCAGTTCTGATGCCGTTTGAAAAACATGGAAGCGAACGGCAGTGAATGTGATGTGTCTCGTGCACCCTCAGGGGGCAGTGAAGGCTGCTGAGCTCCAGCCACAAGAGAACAGACAGCACCGCCCCGTATTCTTGCACCACCTTGGCACAGAGCTTGCAATCTGTCCCAGAGAGCAGTTTTTCTGGACTAACAATGGAACGATGGGAAGAAGTGCTGCTGAGTGCTTGCGTAGGTCCAGCCGTGAGCTTGTGGTATAACTTTAGCAATGGCTTTTTAGGGCAGCTCTCTATGGGCCTTGCTGGAAAATAGAACTGAATGTCATGGAGATGAGGGAACGTGCTCCATGCCCATAGCTGATGAGCAGCAAAACCAGAACGAATCACAGGCACGATCTGTTCCAACAGCCCTTCCCCATTCTCTTTCTTGTTCTTGGCTTTTGGTTTTCAAGGGCAACATGGAGATGTGCGCCCTTAGAGGTCATCCAGGGCCTCACCCCGTACCTTATCAGTGGTTACTAGGCTGGCCAAAAATTTGGGCTATGAGATATTGATCTCAACAGCTTGATGGATGGGACGGAGGGAAGACAGTGAGGTTACTGGAGAAAGGAAGGGACTAGAACCCAGGAACTGATAGGAGAGCTCAGATCTTTGTGAGAAATTCTGGTGACCAATGGCACCACACTATGAGGTAGAGAATGAAGCTGAAGGGTGAAACAGCAACAAAACCATACGAACAAACATACATTAGACACACATTAATATAAGTGCACATTGACATATTGGTGTACGTATTTTGGCAAGTTTTCTTTTCATGTAAAATCAGTTGTATGTTTGAATACAAATATGATATACCATTTTGCAAACAAGAAAAGCGTGGCCCAAATCTCCCCTGTAGACCTGCCCCATGCCCCACTTGGGCACACTGTTCATGAAAGCGCAGCTGCTCTGGGTAAGCCCTCTTCCCTCTTTTACTTCCGGGAGACCAAAGGCAAGGGTCACTCATGTTTTTTCATGACGGCTCACTGCAGGCACTGCACACCCAACATCTGACTCTGTGCTACAGAGTGAAACAAGTGCCTCCATGGGTACCCATGGAATTTGACCCTGGTTCTCTTGTCTATCTCCACTGGCAGGAAACAACTGTTTTAGTTCTTCGTGCCCATCTATGTCTCCCAGTACCTTAAGCTCCTGTAATCCTGCACACACTCTTATCCTTGATCTTCTCCCCCAGAGATGCTGAGGCCTTCTCTCCCCAGAGGTGCCACTCACGACCAACATCCTGCTCACGCATCTCAGACTCTGACCCCTAGGAGCTTGCCGAGTGTCTTCTGTGTGCACCTGGTTCCCTGCACTCACCTCTGCAGCTGTAAAGGGCTCTGTGTGGTCGTTCTGCTCCCTGATGGGCAGCAGCACTTGACTGTCATTGTGAAGCCTGACCCAACAGCAGGCTGCAAGCATTCAGCAAAGAGGACGCACACGCGGGGACTTTCAGCGTGAGCAACTGGAACGTGTAGCATAGGAAATTGAGCAGGACTTGGCCTATCTTGGAAGTAAGCCACTGAATCAAGGAGGGAAGTAGTTCCAGTTGAGTGAAAAAGGGGTGGCATGGCTGCCACCCAAGAAGCTGGTTAGGAACTAAGGCCTTCCAGGCTGCCCAACTAGCACACCTATTTCCTATTTCTGAATTAAAATGAATAGTATGCCCAGGATGTTATGTTGTTAACATTTTATATGCATTACATATCTCATTCTTTCAATATCCATTTATATTTCAGTAGTATATGTTTTCAAGATATAATAAATATATTCCTCATGGGAAATGGACACATTTTCATAGAGCATATTAAATCTTTCTGCTTCTCAAAAAAATCATCTTTCTCCCGACACTCTTTATCCCCAAATCCCCTCCTCATGTACAAAGTGTCTACCTCCTTTCCCTGTAATTCATATTTCATTTTTATCTTTAAATTACTTTCACTTTGGGTTTCTCATATAGGAGAAACAATGCAATATTTATTTTTTTGTTTCTAGTTTACTTCACTTAGCGGTATAGTCTCACGATGCACTAATATTTCTACAAGTGATCTACAATTTGCTCCAAGTGATCATTCTTCCTGGCAGAGTAGTACTCCATTGTATATGCACCACATTTTCTTTGTCCATTTGTCTTAGTTACCTTCTCATTGCAAGGACAAAATAACTGAGAGCCATAAGTTAGAAAAAAAAAAAAAAAAAAAAGGATTATTTTAGCTCAGAGTTTGTAGAGGTCCTAAGGCTGGACTCAAGGCTGGACATCATGGCGGAGGGCAGCACAGAGCAAAAGCAGTTCAGGCCTGAACAGATAGCAGAAGCATCAGGAAGCAGGCAGGGCCTTCCAGGATGCATTCACAGAGACTCCTCTCTTGCGGCTAGGACTCACCTGTCATCGTTTCACCCAGCTATATGTCATTCCGTGGGCACATGCAGAGGGTCACACACCTGTGGCCCAGTATTGCACACCTACCATCAAGTCATCTTCCTGAGGGGACACTAAATATAAGTCATGGCACCATTCATCTGGTGATGGGCTAGCGGCAACCTCTAGGCTCTAGCTATTATGAATTGCACTGCTGTAACAGGGGTGTGTTTATATTTTGGTAGTGTGTCATCCATACTCTGATTTTTCTTGTTGCTAAAGTTTTTATGACTGCCTCTATTTTGTTGCCTATTATTTTCTTATTCAGAATTTTTATATTCCTGTGGTTCAATTCTGATAATACCTATGTGTCTAGGAATTTCTTCTAGATTCAGTTTATTACAATGTAAGTTTTGCAAGTAATTTCTTATTTGCTGTCTTAGGTACTTTTTCATGGCTAAGGCAAAATACCTGACACCCCAAAAATTAAAGGAGAAAAAATTTATTTTAGTTCATAGTTTGTAGAGGTTTTAGCCCATAGTTGGCTGGTGCCAGGGCAGGGCTGCAGGACCGAGGGTCATGGCACATCAGGAGGGAGGCAGCCAGCCAGGCCTGCATTTTCCTTCTATTTGGTTCATGCTGCAAGCACGGTGGCTAGTACTGCCTACAGCCAGCGTGGCCTTCCCCTTGCTAATGCCCACTAGCCACCCCTTGACCTATGCTACATCAACGAGTGGCCTGATTTAGTTGCCAAATCCCCTTAACCCCTATTCCTGCACCCTAGATCAATGCACCTCCAGGAAGCCCCACAAGGAATGCGTAAGTATTTAAGGGCATATCTAAATACAAGCTATAATGTAATCCCCTGGATTTTGGTGGGATTAACTGTGATTTTGCCTATTTCATTTAAAATTGTATCAATTAGAATTTTCATTTATTTGTTTATTTACTTGTTTAGTAAATTGACTGCTTGTTTATCTTTATCTTTTTTTTTTTTAATTTCATTTGTGTATTTGGTACAGGATCTCACTATTCAGCTTGGACTCAGTGGTCCTCCTATCTTCAGGCTCCCCAGCTCTGCGATTATAGGCATGTGCTGACACACCCAGACTCAGTCAATGACTCAGTGCCCCCTGATGGCAATGCCAGTGTGGCCTCTGGGACAGGGGATCAAACCCTGGCCCCTGCACTTGCCAAAGCAGGAACTTAGTCCACTGAGCTATCTCACTGGCCCTGTGTTTATCCTTTTAAAGTACCAGCTCTTTGATTCATTTGTCCTTTGAATATTTTATTCTGAGTGTTATTAAATTCTACTGTGACCTTATAATTTGTTTTCTTCTGTTAGCTTCAGATTTTTCCTTCATTGTTTTAGTAGGATATTGGCATACCTTCTTCAATTATTTATTAGGGCTTGCTCAATTATTTTAATGTTGGCATTCACAGCTATAAACTTCCATCTTAGCAATGTCTTATAGGTAGTGGCATTTGTGCACCCATTATCTAGGACATGTCATCTTATAGCTTTCCTGATATGTTCTGTAATACATTGGTTATCTATCTATTGTTTAACTTCCATGAGTCTGTGTATTTTCTGTGAATTGTATTGCTATTGATTTCCTGCTTTATGCCACTATGATGTGATAGCATACAATGGATGAGGTCTGTTCTTTTGTTTTTATTTAGGCATTTTTTATAGTTTAAGATGTGATCTGATACTATTACTCTATGACATAGGATAGAAATGTGTAATGCTGGAACTATGCTTGCAATGCCTGTCATTCTGGTCTTCTGGAGGTATGCTGTTTCTAATGCAATTTTGGTTGCTGCTGTACTCTCTCAAGGAAATGGTTGGTATACGAAAAACAAAAAAAGATATTAGATGAGAGTAAGAGGCTGGGAAAGGTACCGTAGGATTGACCGGCTACAATTTTAAATATACTTAGATTTCTAAACTTCTGTGTAAAAATGTGTAATGGCTTTTATCACATTGTATAGAGATTTATTGGAATCTCAAAGCTTGATGGAAAATACCGATTCCAAGTTAAGTTTAAGATGTTTGATATTCAGAAAGACAATGATGTTAAGCTCAAGTACCTGTGTCATAGAGTAATAATATCACAAAGCTTCTCTTCTGGAGGGTTAAGAATGTAAGTCTGTAGAACAAAAATTAGAGGAAGAGAGGGTTACAAGGATGGCCAATATTTTGGCCCTAGACTGTCAAGGCCAGTGAGGACTCAGGACATAAGAGAACACATACTGTAAAATCCTATAACTCAGTGGTTTCCCAAATTTTCTGTTCAGGGAGTATGGGGTCACAGAGGAAGGAGACTGACAATGTATAGTGTGCCTAAGGAGAGTCACCTAGAGAGAAAACATTCTCTCAGTCTTTCACAGAAAACAAATTGGTCAAGCAATGGCCGTGACTCATTCAGAGAGCTGACACTGATAACAGTTCTACAAAGCACTGTACATGGATTCAAAGTAAATCCTCAAGGGATTTGGATGACCTTGGGAGACACAAAAGTTACATGTTTTGTTATACAGGTCTTGCTTTAACTTGCCCTTAACCAGCTAGCAGAAAAATTTAACCAATGAAGCATAAAACATAAAGCTAGATTAGTATGCTGAGCTGTAAAAGGCTTAAATCAGCAGCTTACGACACTGCCAGTTCTGCCAATAACCCACTGTGATTATGGAATACTAGACTATGTGTACAACTACTTTCTCTTAGTTCAATGAGAAGATTTTTGTTTTTGTACCAACAATGATTAGAAAAATTATCATGTCTACATCCTGTGCTCTGTATGACTACTACGAGGACAACTATATGCATTGTATCAATTATTGGGAATGTACTACTAACGTGTTTTAAAACTGTCACATTGTTATTTCTTATTAAAAATAATAAAAAATTTAGCCTGTTGTCCTTAAGACAGAAGACTTATATTCAAAACACATAAAGAACTGAAAAAATCAGACCCACCAAATTTAAAGTTCTCATCCAAAGATGGGCATCTAAAATGAATATACACTTGTCAGATGAAGAAATACAGGTAGAAAAGAGGTATACATAGAAATGTTGAACATAATTGGTTATTATGTAGACGCAAATTGAAACAATGCTGAAATCTCATCTCACTGCAGAAAGAATGGCTAGCATCAAGAAATCAACCAACAACAAATGCTGGAGGCAGTTGTGGGAAAAAGGAACCCTTCTCCACTGTTGGTGTGTTCACTATGGTTAAATCACTATGTATGTAGTTGACTCAGAACACTAGGATTAGAGGGCCTGTTGGACCAGTTACTGCCCTTGTATTATTTTCCCAGAAGAATTAAATATATCATACGTAGTGATATGTTTCCCTTTTGTTTAATTTATCTCCCAGTATACTTGCCTTGGGTCTTTTTGATGTTGATGGCCTCTCTGTCTCTGAGGAGTATTACGTTGAGTATTTCCTCTAATGCCTGTTCAGTGGTTATTGTCTGTCTTTAAGATTTCTTTGTCCTGGAAAGTCTGTACTTCTCTGTCAATTGTGAAGTCTAATTTTGTAAAATATAGAAGTTCAGGTTGACACATGCTTTCTGTTAAGACTTGAAAAGGTACATTCTAATTCCTCTTGGCATCAGATGTCTGGGCTAGGAAATTTGCTATACATCTGAAGGGCTTGCCTCTGTAAGTAACATGCTTCTTTTCCACAACAGCATTAATTATTTTCTCCTCAGGTCAAATTTGTGGAATTTTGATGATGATGTATTAGAAAGAAGTCCTTTTGTAGTTCTGGTGATATGAGGTTGTTTGTTTCTCTTTCACTGA
>PVKN010022889.1:0-14977 GCA_004027915.1 Capromys pilorides | reverse complement strand
TTACCGGAGCTGTGGGGTGGGACTCTGGCTTGCGTTTGTCACTTACACAAGCAACCCAGAGAATGGCAGGTCTTCAAAGACCATTCTTTCCACTCTGAGAAAGTGGACACTCTTAGAAGTGTCTTAGTGGACAGCCTTAGCAGGTGGACACTCCTTTGTCACCCCTCCATTGCTTCATCTTGGCTTGTTGGCTGGCCACATTCTGTTGCTGCCATGGCTGTGGCAGAGTGGTCAGGTGCCTCGAGGCTGCGTGATGGGCAGGGGCTTTCCCTGCTCTCATCCTGCACAGTGTCCACAGTTTGTGAAGGGACCTGCACCCTGTTCTCTCCCCTCTCTGCTCACCTGTGCCCGCTCTGCCTCTCCTGCTTCCCATGTCTCTGCCTGTCCCCCCTCCATACCCATCTCCTCACCGTCTCTCTTGGTTGGCATCTTTGTGTTTTTCTCTCTCCTTATGGCTCTTTGTTATGCTCTTCATCTCTGTCTCTTGCTCCAACTCTCCTCATGTCTCCCGCTTCTGCGTCTCCACATCTCTCCATGTTCTGTCTACCCCATCTGCTCTACCCAGCCCCTCTGCCTCTCCCTCCTCCTCTGTGCCCCTGGCTATGTCCTTCCTGGGCTTCTCAGGCCTGCCATCTCTCCTGGAGACTCCCTGCTCCTGGATCCTCCTTTGCCCCAGGCACACTGTGCAGTGGGAGACCAAGAGAACCATCTTGACCAGCACCAGCACCGTGAAGCAGCTTTTGCAGCTCCTTCAGGGCCCCTTCTTGGCGTGTTTCCTTGGGGAGCTGGGGCCTGGCCAAGGCAAGAGAGAAGGAGGTCCCTCACATCCACAGTAGCCAGGATGATGGCAGGGGCAGAATGCTTGGAGACTGATATGCAAAGAGGGACTCAGGGTCTGGCCTGATGTGTTACCAGGGTTGAGGAGCCAGCACATTTGGTCATTTGGGTAGAGCACCTATTTCTTGAGACTGGCCATGTGCCAAGTGAAACACCACGAGTCCCTGCTCTTTGGGGTTTATGTTACGGCAGGCATGAGAACACCCAGAGTCTCCCTGGCCTGGTGTTTCTGAGTGGAGATTGATGGCCACCACTATTAGCTTCGCGCCCTCTCTTCTGCTCCCTGTGCCCTCCTGTCCCATGCTTCCTCCCCGTCCGGCAGCCCCTCTGCTGGCACCCATCATCCTTCAGGCCTCCACATGGACCCCCACCTTGCTGCCCATCACAGCACTGCCCCCCTCCTCACAGCCACCTGTTCATCAGCATCCCCACTACCACATGACTGTCTCAGCCACAACTGCCACTTCCCGAACTCCACTGCCACAGCTCACACTTGCCAGGTCAGGGCTCTCCCTCTTTGTTATCCATACCCTATCCGGGTGTTGGATGGCATTATACAAGATCAAGTACTGTTAATCTAGGGCTTGAAGAGTAGAAGTAGGCAGCTTCCACTGCCACCTGCCACCTTTTCCGTGGTTTTCTTGTACCCAATCTCCCCAGTTGCAGGCACACTGTCTACTTTCTTTCTTTCTTTTTTTTTTTTTTTTTGGGGGGGGGAGCAATACCAAGAATTGAACTCAGGATTTTGCACTTGCCAGGCAGGTGCTTATTCTACTGAGCTATCTCCCCGGACCTGCAGACGCACTGTCTATGGCCGTTTTTCTCACATGGTGCAGCCTGAATGGTAGCAATGTGCTGTCTGGCTTACGTATCTTAAATGCTAAACATCTGGCCCTTGCGTGTAAAAGCCTGCAGCCTCTGCTGGAGGAGTGCATGTGGTGTGGCACAACACTGCAGGGGCCACCATCACCAGCAGAGAATGGGGTTCGGAGATCTGCCCTGGTGTGGACGCACTTCAGAGACAGCATGCTGGGGGAGGGAAGCCAGGCATGCCTGTGCGTGTTGTGTGAGTTCTATTTCATGTGTCACATGTCCAGAAAATGCAGATCTTTGGAGACAGAAGGTGGATTAGTGGCTGCTAGAGGCTGGGAGTAGGGGGGCTGAACTGTACTCGGGCGCAAAAGCACTTTGATGTGACGAGAATGCTCCAACACTGGGTTGTGGTGATAGTTGTACATTTGCACACTTAGAGCAGGTAAGTGGTTTGATCTTTAAATTATGCTTTAGTGAAACTGCTACTACAAGATTAATAAACCCAGTCCCCAGGGTGGAGTTACACTAAAAAATATGTCCTAGGACAGTAGCCAGTGATGGAGCGATGTCTATTGGTGGAGTAGATGGTCTTACCCTACACAGGTACACAGCACCTGGCTCTGGCCAGCTGACAGCTGCTCAGCCTGTGACTTAGCGACCACAGCCACTGTGTTCCAGGGGGAATAACATGTGCTGCTCTGATGGTGACTCTTGGATGGGACATTGTAACTCCTCCTAGAGTGGCCCTAAGCAGCACGGTTGCCACCAGCATTTCCAGTGGCTCGCTACCTCGCTGTCCATGCTTGACCTTTGTCTTAATTGCTATTCTCTAGTTGCTGGAACAAAATACCTAACACCCAAAATTTGATCATTTATTAAAAGTGCTGATTACAGTGGGCCTGGTGGTGCACACCTGTAATCCCAGCACTCGGGAGGGAAGCTGAGGCACAAGGACCACTGGGAGACCAAGTCCAAGGAGGCTCACTGTGCGGATTATGTGACTTGTGCTCTACATCTCAAAAGTATGATGCATTCAGGCTGGTGGCACAGGAGTGGTCAGTTTGACTGGGCTGTCTTCTAGTGAGGCTGACTACTTGTTGGGTGCAGTGAGTGGATGTTTATTTGATGTCTACAGTGTCCCCGATTTTGTGGGGTAGGCATACTGGTGTGAGAAGCAGCTCTTCGATCTGTGGCATGAGGTCAAGGCTGTGATGGCCCCACCTGGTCCTTGGGAGGTCACCACACACCAGGCCTTGTGCCGAGTCTGCCACTCTTCCGCTCCCCAACAGCCTTGCTGGGCAGATTCACCCCTTAGCCCTGAAGAGGTCCTTCCTAAGGCAGTAGAGCCAAGAGGAACCTGGCTGACTGTGAAGTCTGCGCCTTGCAGGTCCGGCTCTCACCTTTTCATATGCCAATAGCTTACAACAGAGCTCAAGCCCTTGGGCATCCAGAGGGGCTGCTCCATGCAGTACTCCCTTGGTGTTCTTAGGGGCTTGAGGCCAGGACCACCCATGGATACCAAAGCCTGTGATACACCCTAATGTAAAGGCATGTGCATATAACTGGAGTGGCACATACAGACCTTAAAGAAGGAGTTTATTTTGGTTCTTGGTCTCAACACTTTCAGTCCACGGCAAGCTGGCTCCAAGGCAGGCATATGGTGGAGGGCTGTGGTGGAAGGGGCTCCTCAGCTCATGGCAGCTAGAAAGCAGACAGCAGTGCAAGATCCAGAGAAGAAGGGACCAGGGCCCCCAGGCAGTCCTGAGCTCACACCTGTGTCCTACCCAGACGTGTGCTTTACTGATCTCTTGGGTGACCCTTCCCTGAGACATCAGGCTTATGGTCCTCTTTGTGGCTTTCTGAAGCTCTTCGTCAGCTTACCCTGCTTTTCTAGTACTCTTCACACGTCACTGTGGAGCTCTGCTGGATATCGCCAGTGTCTGCCTCTTTTCTCCGGTCTCCTTAGGTTCCCACGAGTCTCTGTGTTTTTAGCTCTTCACTGCTCCGCCACTCCCTGCAGCTCTTCCAGGGTAATGGCTGTTGGTATTTTGCCACTGTTTTTAGTATAATCCACACAGCCCACTCTATCTGAAATAAGAATCTCAGGAAGGCAATAGAACCACCCAGGCGAGACATTTGTAGGGACCTGTGCTGCAGCATGTGGGTAGGAGTGCACTCGCTTACCCAGAGGAATGTGCTACAACCCTGTTTATACAGAAGAGCAGGACTAGGCCCATGCGTGCAGCTTCTTGCGCTTTGAGGATCTAATGGGCATTTTCAGAGACACTCAGAGCAATCATCTGGGACAGCAAATATCTCCTAGAGCAGTTGTGGAGCATCTAGGACAGCTTCAGCTGTCATGGCAACAACACAGTAATTGTCACGAGAAGCTTCTGCTCCACAGCTCCTGTGTCTCTGTTATGATGATGCAGCTGAAATTCTTACGGACGCCACTTTCACTGGGTCTCAGGGAGGGGTGGATGTATTTGTCACCTCACTGGGGTTTGGAATATTTAGAGTTCTCAGCAGTGGTCCCTTTCCCACCCTGACCTTTTGTTAGTGGTAGTTTTTTAGGATTCCTCAGAAAGCCAGTAGCTGTTGACCAGTCTGCACCTCCTGTCAGTGTAGCCCAGAGGATAGCTGCTGAAACAAATGCAGAGGGGGTGGGAAGATGCTGGGGCTGTGTTCCCAGGCCACGCTTGTGGAGGTGAGGAAGAAAGAGGAGGGCAGACATGACAGCCATCGAGTCAGACCATACCATGCCAAAGGGAAGGGAGGACATTTGGCCTCGCCGTTCTGTGTCTCACTCAGTGCCACGTGATAACTCATGAACTAGTGTTCACCAGCCTGGGCAAGTACAGGCTGTGATGAGGTTCAGTGCAGGGGTGAGGTGGGCTGCACGGTGGTGACTCCTGGGGACTGATGCTGTGCCCCATGGTGACTGAGAGCATGGGGTGCCAGTGTGCGGCGTGGTGAGTGGAGGAGAGGTGTGACTCTCAGCTGGCCAGGGATGGGGGTATGGCTGCATAAGTGTTGAGTTTAGCTCAGCATTGGTGCTGGGGAATGGGGTGAGGACAAGTGTCATCAAAGTCACCATCATCACCAAGTGCTGGCACTGGAGCCCAGCTGGCCTCGGTGCAGTGCTGGCTGCTCACTTAGAGTAGATCCTGGAGCATGAAGCAGCCCCAGTGCAGTGTGCCAGGGCTGCAGCTCCTCCTCCCTGGTTGGCCCAATGTGCCGGGGTGCGTGGTCTGCAACATGGCTGGCAGCACAGCTTCCTGGAGGCATGCATGGGGATGCCTGTCAGCAGCTGCTCTCCAGGAAGAAGTTATGAGTGATGGCTCATTGTGATGGACTGCAGGGCAGACGGTGTTTGGCTCTCCCAGCTCCTCTTTATGCATGGCACCTCCCTGAACAGCAATGCAGGCTATGCAGAGCTGCTGGTCCAGTAGGGAGACCAGTAGGTCCAAGAGCTGTGGCACAGGGTGGAAAGTCTGTCTTGTGGTTTAGCTAGCAGCCCGCCTACCTGCACCTAGCTCCCTCTCTTCATGGGTGTGGTGGTGGTGGTGGATGGCCATGCCCAGACTCCCGGCTGGGAGTATGTGGTCTGCGTCCTGAGAGGCCTGTCCACATACTGTTATGGTTTGTGTCTAGTTGTTCCCCCAAAGCCTCATGTAAGTCATGGGGTAGACACAGTGAGTGGCTTGAGCGGTGGGGCCAGAGGACCAGGGCGGGGCTTCAGGGATGGGGCCAGAGAGATGTGAATTATTAAACTGGAGGCATGTGCTCCCCACCCCCAACAAGGCCGAGGTCTCTCTGAGGTGTGGAGCTGGTCATCCTGAACACAGCAGTGCCCCAGCCTCTCCCCCAGGCCCTGTAGTGCAGGGCTGCAGTGTCTGTGACTGAGGCCTCCTCAAGGAGAGAGATGTCTGGAGAAGACAGAGGCATTGACCCTCTCTCCTGAGCAAATAAAGCTCCCAGGTCTTGCTGCGTAATTCAGGTTGCTTTAAACTATGACATCTCCAGTAACTGTGAGCTACATAAACCTTTCCTTCCTTCATTTTAAGTGCCGGGTGTTTGTCCCAGCAATGAGAGAAGAGTAAGTAAGACACCATACTGACCCAGAGCACTGGGAGCCGGTGTGATTTCCTTGCTGCCACTTCCATGGGGCCAGAGGTAGGAGAGTGGGTCCAATGGTCAGCGAGCAGGTAGGCTGGGCCCGGGGCACACTTGCTGCGCCCTCACATGGTGAGTTCCCCTCTCTGGGCCAAGGAGGCAGGCTTGCGGCATGTGTGCTGCAGTGAGCTGCGTGTGTCTCTGAAAGCTCCAAAAGGTTTCCTATCACTGTCCTAGAGGATCAGCTTTGTGGCCATATTCTTCTGAGCACTGGGATGCAGCGGTGAACATTCTGGCAAAGTAGGGGTGGGTGATAGGGAGGGTAGGGACAGGGATGGTGGGGTGAAGTGTGGGCATGGCTGCATGGCTTGGCCATGGAGCCAGCTTCACCACTTACATTGCCTGCAATAAGCCTGTCAGGGCTGAGTGCCTGAGCCGTGAAACAGGTATGCGATGCACACGTGTCAGGTTGCATGTGCCAGAGTTGCCAGGGTCTGAGGGATCCTGGGGCCTGGTGTCCATGGGGTACTGGCTGAGGAGTGGGTGGTGATGTGCCTGATCCCCAGGGTGGAGGCAGGATGGTGCATGGCAAAGGCAGGGTAGAGTGGAGAGGGGTGTGGAGTGTGGGAATCAAAGCCACCTGCGTGCTACAGGCAGGCTAGCCTGGGCACCCTTAGGCTTTCCCTCTCTTTGCAGCAGGAGTGCCTTCAGCTGGGCCATCTGAAAACCCAGCTCTGGGGATATAGTTCAGCAGCATAAGTGCCTGCCTGGCAAGTGCAAGGTCCTGGGTTTGATCTCTGGTACAAAAAAAAAAAAAAACAAAACATAAAACAAACAAACAAAAACCCTGCTCTCAGATGCCATTCTGTGATATGGAGTGGTACAGAAGGTGAGACACCACAGCCACGTGGGGACCTTGGTCCCTGGATATCCATGCTAGCTCTTTGCCCTGGAGTGGCCTGGACAGAGGAATGGGAATGGCACATAGAAGGCCAGAACTGGACTGGCATGTCTTCTGAATTGTATCTTTAGAGGTGCTGCCCAGAGGTGTCCTCACAGGGCTCCTGGAGATGGGAAGGGCATGTCTGACAAGCATGGATGCCGTGGCCCAGGAGCTCGTGTGCACTAGCAGAGCCCATATAGCCGTACCTCAGAGGCCCGCCGGGGACCTGCTCCCTCACAGCCCTCGGCAGCCCCGCCTGCTGTTACGCTGAGCTACTTTCTGGTGTCTGGGGTCTAGGTCATCACCTCTTCTGTTCCCAACCTTTGTTGTTGTTCTTATCTTTTTTCTCATGCACTTCTTCTAGCAAAAAATTAAGAAGTCCAGAGCAAGCATTGTTTCCCATGGCACAGAGTGGCAGTGAACAGGTGCGTGCAGATTACTTGCCACAGCCAGTGGTGTTAGGGGGCATCACAGAGTCCACTGTCTTTTGTGCTCCAGGGAGAGGCAGGAAGAGTCAAGGGCAGGGCCCGTGTGAGGGTCTACCTTGCTGGGCAGCTCTCAGCACTTCAGCATGTTGACCTTCAGGTTCTGGTTCCATGCCTGCCTGACAGAGAGTCAGTGCCCAGTAATGACTATTTGCTGCTCAGGCCTAATTGACAATGGACTGTCTTAGTCAGCTTTTCCTTGCTATAACAAAGTCCTTGAGGCTGGTTAGTAACAAGGAGGTTTCTTTTGCAGGCTGAGAATCCAAGATCATATAGCCCCATTGATGCAGCCTTGGTGTGAGCCTTTAGGCATCACAATGAGAGGAGCATCTGTGAGAGAAGCCATACGGTGAGCCAGAAGCCAGGGTGGCCCAGGCTCCAGCACACACTCTGACAACCAGCTAACTGATCCCATAAGAGCGACTGCAATCTCTTCGTGAAGCAGCTCCTTAATCAACTCTTGCTGGGTTCCACCTCTCACATGTTCTGCCACCTCTCATGTCATTGCACAGGGGACCACACCTCCAGCAAATGGATCACTGGGGGCCACACTCAAGCCACCACCAAACCATTCCCAAACTGAAGCACAGACCACACCTGAGCTTCCCTGAGAGACCTGCTCTGATGATACGCATCCATGATCTGCCAGGCAAGGAGCTGAGGCAGGGAGAGGGACACTGCGGTGCTCAGAGTCCTGAGACAAGCTGGTGCCTGAGGGCCCAGGGTGGGGTTCCTATTGAACCCTGTAGTCTCACATGAGATCCTGGAAGATCCCGGAGAGCCAGGAATAGGCCTGTCCTGTGAAACTGGATGCCTACCCTTGAGCCATGGCCCCATCTAGATCTGTTCTGCAGGAAGAGTCCATCATCTGGATTCTCTGAGTTTTCACTCATAATGTCTGGGATTTAAGCCAAAATTTCCAGGTCTGCTGAGTGACAGCATCAAATTTCTTAGCCAAGTAATAGGAGTAGAGATTGACCTACGGGTAGTGTAGATGCTGAAATAATCAGATGTATACTTAAATTATCTATTGTTAGTATCTGATAGAAAATAGGCCAAGGGCTAGACTGTCACCAGTGAATCTCAGAAGACAGTGGGCCTATGTCCTCGTGTGCTGGGGACATATTCTTCAGATGTGATTCTGCAGGTGGGATGAAAATGTCATCAGGGATGCAAAGAGCGAGAAAGTGGATGCAACAACAGAGCCGTAACTGTGGAAAGAAGAGCACGATCTCAGAGGGAGGCCCTGCCATAGCAGAGCACAGGAGGCATTGGCGTGGGGTAAAACTGATGCAGGTGTGCAGGTCTAGAATGTGGGCTGCTGACAGCAGTGCAAGAGGCGGAGAGGAGGGTGCCTCTGCTGCAGTGTGCTTGCCTCATCGGGAGGTGGCTGGCTGGACTGTAACGGAGAGCAGACTGGCATATGTCCCTGCAGGAGTGGAGCTCAGTGGAGTAGGACGCAGACACTGAGTCGAAGTACAGAGAAAAAAAATTAAGTTGCCGGTGTCAGGAATGCAAATGGATATGTCTTTATAAAAACAATACAGAGATATCATAAACAACTTTATGCTGATAGATTTGAAAATTATACAACTATAAAATTCTTTTTTTTTTTTTTTTTTGTCTTTTTGAGACAGGGTCTTGCTATGCAGTTCAGGTTGGCCTTGAGCTCACTTTTGTAGCCCAGGCTGCTCTCGAACTCACACTGATCCTCCTGCCTCAGCCTCCCAAGTGCTGGGATTACAAGCGTGCACCACCACGCCCAGCCTGCAACAACTATAAAATTCTTTAGAAAACTGTAGCTCATCAAGTTGTTAGAGCCTGGAAAGCTCAACATTTTTTTTTTCCCAAAAGAAATCAAATCTATTAATGAATAAGTATGCCTCAAAGAAAACTCCGGGCCCACTTGGCTTAGTGGGTGCTGTCTTCCAGGTACTTACAGAGCAGATAACAGCTTCTGCAGATGATGGCAGAGCACACAGCAGAGGGAAACAGGCTGCTGCTCTTTCTCCAGCCAGCGCTGCTGGATTTGAAATTCCCATTAGGCTGTAGAAGCAGGAAATGACACATCAGTCTCTCCTGCATTTGGAAGAAGAAATCGTAACTCAATGAACATAGCAGATAAAAGAGTTGATGTATTATAAAGTGAGCGACTCTAGGAATGCAAGATTTATTTGTATTCAGAAGCAAGCAGTGTAGCTCACCCATTAATAGAGTACATGCAGAAAACTGTAAGATTACCCCAGAAGACACAGAAATGTGTGTGATAAAGTTTCACCTCACTCAGAGAGGCCAAAGGAATCTTGGCAAGCCAGAAATCAGTAGGAATACCTTTGACCTGATCAAAGAGGTCTTCAGATGCCCGCAGCTGGTACCACACCTAGGAGGGGCATGAAGGCTTCTCCTGGTACCAGAAACAGATCCAAGATCTGGTTCTCTCCACCTCACTATCTTTAGCTCTAGAATCAAGTGTAAGCACTTGCAACAGCCCCACGTGCACGCAGAGCTTCTTGCACAGCAGCTCCGCAGTGGGGATGTGAAGTGATGTGTGCTCAACACACGTGGTAGGAAACTACTGCCAGGGTCCCAGTGTTATCTTGGACAGAAAGGTTACATCTAACTAAGTAGGATGCACTGTGCTATTCCAGTCCTACAGACTTGAAGATCAAGCCAGATGGATGAGGTGTTGGAAAGTGGGAGCAGGCTGGGAGCAAGTGATGGGGGGCTGGGAGGAGTCTCAGGGCTGGCCAGGCCCATCTGGGCTGGACAGTGTCTCCCATGCATGCTCATGGACCAGACACTGAGACTCTGTGTGCTGAGTGGCAGATATGCTGTGTCTCAATATCACTTTAATAAGGAGGGGATAGTCACTTCTGAGAAATTATGAGAGGTTAGATTATTTCCAGGAATTTTTCTAACTATAAATGATGAGACAGTTGTCCGACCCTATTTAACAGAAGCTGGTTTGCCAAGTTGATGTTGCAGGCCTAGGGCTGCTGAGTGCAGGCTGAGCAATCCTAGCAGGAGTAAGGGGTGCCCACTGCCACGTCCTCTCACCTGAGCCAGCTCTGGGTGTGGGGACAAACAGCCAGCCTGTCTGGAGTTGGCGCTCTTGGCTGTGAGTGGGCACAGAATCCAGCTGGGTCCCATGTCAGTCTCCAGTGCAGGCCATGCTTAGCCAGTGGGTGGCGCTTGGGTGTTCTGGCTGCCCCTGACATGGTAGACCTGTACTGTTCAAGACTGGGGCCAGGTCATGGGGCCAGATCCTGCTTCCTGTATTCAGAGTCTTCAGATAGTACCACCCTCAAGCGAGGTCAGCATCAGTTCCCATGGACCCCTCTTGTCCTAGGCTAGCTGTGGCCCTCAGCGTGCTTTCTGTCTGAGGTGAAGGGCAGAGTTGCCCTTGGCTTTTGTCCCAGTTCCCTTTCATTTGCTAGGGGTTGGGTGGTAGCTACCTTTACCACTCTGACCGCCTCCAAAACCTCCTTTTGGAGTAGTTGATCGCCAGCCATTGGCTCCTTTCTCAAGAGAGGGGCTGGCACCCTACAGGAGGATCAGCAGGCACTGGGAAGTGGCTCCTTTCCCAGAGCAGGGAGAGCGTGCTGTCCTGTACGTGTGCCTCCCAGCTTGCCGGGGTGGAAGGTAGGCAGGATTGCCACTCGTATCATGGTGCCCAAATGGATGCCTATGTGAGCTTTCTCTTCTCATGGGAAATTTGTGCAGCCCCTTCCCGAGCAGACACATGGGGGTCTGTGTTTCTTCCCTCTCAGCATAGGGGCCAGGCCCTGGGCCGGGAGGAAGGAGAAAGCTGCCTTTGTTGGCTTCTGGAGCTGGAAAACCATCACAGCCTTAGCTCTGTGCCCAGCACCTTGCCAGCAAATCCCTAATCCCGGCTTCAGAGCTAAAGATCCAAATTGGGCTTTTGTGGGCAGTATAAAGGAAGGCTTTGTCAGCTTTTCAGGAGGAGTGCTGGGAGGGATTGCAGTTAAATCCCTTCTTTCTCCTGTCTTTTGTCCTGTTCTGCTGGGGAGCGCAGTGCCAACATGGAGGTAAGGGTGCTCCAGGGGCCTTCTCTGGCTATCCTGCCCCAAGTGGTCCCTCCCTGCAGACAGACCCTCCAGACAGCACATCTTCCCTGTGCTCTGTCATGCTGCAGCTCCACCTTGCAGTTTGCACAGGTGGCCACACCTTCTGCTTTTAGTGGTACACTTCTCGCATGACTGTCCGAAGTCTTGCCTAGCCTGTCTGATGAGTCCTTGTTGACTGGTCCATACCATGTGGGGTTAGAAGTGAACCAGCCCCTTCCCTGCCAACCTGAATTAGCTGTCAGAACAGTGCTGCCTGGGGGGTGCAGGGGCAGACTGCCCCAGGAAGCATCCCATCTCAGAAGCCCCAAGCCATGCATGCTCAGGCCAGTACCCAGAGTTGGGTGGACAGTGCTCAGCTGGGCTCTTGCAGGCCCTGCTGCAGCAAAGGCTGCACTGTTGGTACCCTTCGGGTGCACAGCCCTTGGGGGAGCACCATCGTTCCTGGTCTGCCAGTGGAGGTTTGGAAGTGCCATCTTTTGGGGACATGTTTTTGCTGTGTTCTGGTCTGGAGTATCTCCTTCTGTCTATATGGTACCTCTGCCACATGAGTGATATCAGCTCCATGTCATGAGAGTAGGATGGAGGCTCAGATAAGTGAGGGCACCTGCTCAGGATCATACAACGTAAGGCTTCACCTTGGTCAAGAGACCCAGACTTGGTAGAGGGACTCCTTCCAGCAGGTATGGTGTGTGTTCTTGCAGTGGCAGGGAAAAAGGATGGGCTTAGATGGCCTGGGGCTTGGTGAGCTCAGACCATAGCTTTGGGGACATCCTGATTCTATCCTATGGGATAGGTTACCAAGGCCCAAAGAAAGCATGAGATTGCCTGCCTCATAGAAAGTGCCCAGGCTCTGCCTGAGAGCACTGTGGGAGCCAAGGAGGTTGTGGTGCAGAGGGAGATACATGCCTGGCCTGGCCAAGGGCCAGCACCTCCTGCACCTGCCTGCCAGGCACTGCTGGCTGCCTCCCACCCACATGGGAAGAAGAGGTGCTAATTGCCACTCCAGAGGATAGTGCTTGTCAACAGATCTTTATTATTATTATTATTATTATTATTATTATTATTTATTTATTTATTTATTTATTTTTTTTTGTGGTACCAGGGATTCAACTCAGGACCTTGTGCTTGCCAGAGAAACACTTATTCCACTGAGCTGTCTCCCCAGCCCTACGTCTTTTGTTTTAGATTCGTCCATTGGCGTATCTATTTATTTAAAGCCTCTGCTGTCTTTCCAGTGGTCCTGGGGAACCAGTGAGGTTGGCTTCATGACCCTCCTTCTGAGAGCCATCATGCTCACCTTGGGGGCATGGACGAATGGGAATCCTTCACAGCCTGGCTTGTCCCTCGAGGGGCCTGTGGCTGCTGTTGCCACTGTGATTCTGCCATCATCACGGCCTCATGCAGAGCTGTGGGACACTCTTGTGCCAGCCCCTGGACACAGTGACATGGACACACAGCCGTCGTGGCATCATGTGCCCCCCTGGAGTGGCTTCTGCCCTGGGAGCTCTGGGCCCCTCTGGGTTCTCCCTGCCCATCCACTTCAGCCCCACATCCCAGCCTTGTGTGCACCTTGGGCCCCCAGATATGTGACAGCAAAGAGTACGAGGCAGGGAGAAAGTCTTCCTCGGATTGTTTTGGAGCCTTCCAGCTCTGAGCCACGGTGCTGTCCTGCTGACACGGGACTCCCTGAGAGCTCTCAATACCAGGACATCCTGCTGGTGGCTGTGGAACAACTTGATGATCTTCCTGACATGCTTTCCTCAGCCCTGGACACAAACATGACCCAAACTTGGGTGTCCACAGGGAGCAGCATCACCAGGGAGGCCAGGTGGGACCTGGCGACTCACTATGGGAGGTTTGAGTCCCTGCATACTGTCCAGAGTCCCACAGGGCACTTCCACTGGTGTGGGGCCGGTTGGAGCCTGTGTAGGCTTGCTGTGAGCTAGTTTATTCCAGACAAATGCCAGGGTCCTGTAAAGAGCAAAACAGAACACGATCCATCTGTGGCCCCCAAAGCGCCCTTTGTGATGACCAGAGGAAGGTCCTAGAGCACATCTATGCAGAAGGTTGGTCGAGGCAGGTCCTGGGCATGTGTGCCAGTCCTTCCCTGTGGCCTCCACTCCCAGAAGTCCTGGCTGTGCGGAGACTGGTTTGAGTGGCAGCTGCACCTCCACTATCTCGTGTGTCCAGTGATGTCACGGGAGCCACTGGGTTACCTGCTGCTAGATCAGTGGAAGAGGCAGAGACTTGCTGCCTTCACCAGGTCCTCCCACACCTCATCATTTCTGTATTATTGGTACCTCAGATCCTGCCCCAGGATGACACCTGGGGACAAGGACCAGTCGTCTCTCAAGGCTGGGTTCCTGAGAAGCCAGCTGCTGCTGCCCTGAGGCCTTGCCGTGAGGGCAGATGTACCAAGCTGGCTGAACTCAGTGCTCTGAAGGGTCCTTTCCTAGAACTGGGAGCAAAGACCTTAACTACTCTGTTCACAGAGGGCGAGAGAGATGGAATCCAGAGTCACCAGGACAGAGGTAGGGCAGGCAGAGCTGGGGACTGTGGCTGTCTCAGGCTGTGGTGTTGGGACGAGAGGATCTTTTCTGCTCTGAGACAGTGCACAGGGGCTCAAATGGGGACCATGGATTCCTTTGCCAATATTTGCAAATATGGTGAATTAAAGAACTCAGTGAAGAACTAAATTGAAGGAATCTTGCGGCTCCCTCCTCGTGGTCTAGTCAGGGAGGGATGGGCTCCCTAGGGATGTGCCTACTTGCTTGGGTGACACCAGGCAGCCACTTCCTGAGCCTCAGTTTCTACAGCCCTTGCCTAATGCGGGAGCATTAGGTCTGTTGGGTTTTTAACAGGGGCTGAGTGGGTCCCTAGGCCCCTGAATGAGAAAGCGGGCTTTGTGTTCTTGTGCACAGGTATATTTCTAGGACTCCTCATGACTAGGAACATGTGGCATTTTATGTGCTCCTTGGGGTTCGTGTCATGCACCCCAAGCTTAGATTCTGGACCCAGACATGGCACCCTGGCTCAGAGCACAGCTGTGGTGGAAGCCTGCTGAGTCCTGTCTTCAGACAGCACTGGGGCACATACCACAGGGCCGTGTCCAGTGTCCCTGATCTCTGCCCAGCGTTTACAGCTGTCTCAGGCTGTGGCCTTATCTTCTGGCTGGTCTACCCCACAGTAGAGGCCCTGGTCTGCTCAGGACTTTGGGCAGAAACTGGGGCCTGGGAGTAGGGGTGACAGGGCTGGTGTCTGTTAGCAGCAGAATCCTCAGGCCCTTTTGAAGAGTGGGCTGATGATGGGAAGGTCTTTAATGGAAGTGAGCAGGAGCAGGTGCTGCTTCTGTACATCACTGAGGAAGACCTGGAGGCTGCCCAGCTGTGTAAGGAGGCTATCTTGCAGAGGTGGAGGTGGGGTGAGTAGTGGGTGTACATATTTACTCCTGGCTATCCACCTGGCAGAGGCTGGGCTAGGGATCAAAAAGTCAGGGGAGTCAGCCTTGCTGTCATGCTGTGTATCCTGTGGCCAAGACTAGTGATGTCCCATTGCTGGGGTGGGGATCTGAGCCCTACATCCTTGGCTGGGCTGATGCCCCTCCTGGACTATCTGGCTGGAGCCCAAGGGTCCCTGTCCCTACTTTATCCTTCTCAGCTCTCCTGGTAGGGGAGGGTACTGTGGCTAGGAGCCAG
>PVKN010022888.1:0-14994 GCA_004027915.1 Capromys pilorides | reverse complement strand
AAGAAAAGGGGAACACCAAAATGAAATGGACACTTCTGCCCTGGCGGTGGGAGTGTCGAGGGGTGCAGCCACTATGGAAATCAGCGCGGAGATTCCTCAACAAGCTATGATTGGAAGTCCCATTCAGCCCAGTTATTTCGCTCCTGGGTATTTTTCCAAGAGAATTGAAAACATCACACCACAGGGATCTATGTGCAGCCATGTTTATAGCAGAGCAATTTGTCATAGCTACATCTTGGAAACAGCCCAAAGGCCCATCTGCTGAGGAGTGGACAAAAAAAAGAGGTGGTATTTTTATACCATGGAGTATCAATCAGCTATAAAAGAAATCAGCTCAAGGATTTTATAGTAAGTGGATGCAACTAGAGACAACTCCGTGAAATAAATCAGATGCTCATGTGCAATTATATTGTCATGCAAGTGTAAGAATCTGAAAGAGTAAATAAAACCTGAAAAGTATAATAGATACTGTGAAAGGGCAAGAACCACTCAAAGGGAAGGAAGAGCTGGGATGAGGACAAGGACAAAGGAAGAGAAAAAGATATTTTTATGCATATTTACAAGGTAGCTTGGATAATTATACTGCTGATTTGTTGGCCTATTGAAAGGAGTAGTTAATGCTTAATTTTTTTCCCCTTTTATTATTATTTTTTAATTTTAATTTTATTTTATTTTATTTATGTTATGGCTGGCTCAGCCTGTCCTGGGGGTGGGGCTGGCACAGCATGTGGAGCCGAGGATTGAACCGTGGTCCTTGCATTTGCCTAAACAGGCGCTTTAGACCACTGAGCCATCTCACCAGCCCTTTCTTCCCTTTTTAAATTTCTCATAACTTTTTTTTTTTTTTTATTATGGCCGGCTCAGCCCACCCTAGGGGTGGGGCTGGCGCAGCATGTGGTGCTGGGGATCGAACCACGGTCCCTGTGGTTGTCTAAGTTTTCCTAAGCAGGCACTTTAAACTGATGAACTCTCTTGCCGGCCCTCTCATAACTTTTTTTTTTTTTAACCAAGTTTGCATGCTTATACAACTAATTTGAAGACAACAGTATGCAATATACTATCACTGTTAATTTCCATTATATTGTTGAGTGACACTATCATTTCTAACATTTTTTTACTACTTTTTACTCTCTCTGAAAAGTAAAATGGTAATGGGTGGATTACATTCATAAGTGGGGAGAGTTGAAAGGTAAAAGGTGACCAGGAGTGTGAAGAAGGCACTTTGTGGATGGATGGATGGATGGATGGGTGGATGGGTGGACAGATGTGGTTCACCCGGGGGGAGTGGGGGCAATGGAAAGTATGGAGAGGGATGACTGGAAATAGAGATATTCATGCATCGGAGCCCAAGATGAGTGGATGATCAAACACATTGACAGGGAAGGCTGGTAAGGAAAGTAGGAAAGTCACTAGGAGGGTGATGCTAAAGAAATAGCTCAGTGGTTCTTTGTACAAGGTTGGGGTGGGTCGAACAGGAGAGCAGGAGAGGGAGGAAGAAATGTGCATGGACAAACAGAAGGTTGGGAGGCTACTTGGAGAACAGAAGGGCATGAAGGAGAACGGTCTCATACTACTCAGTCACAGGGAAATGTTCTGAGAAATGCATCATTAGGTGACTTCATCATAGTGCTAACATTACAGAGTACATTCACACAAGCAAAAATGGCTACGGCATCACTAGCTGATGTAATCTTAATGGGACTGCCATTATACGTGTGGTCCTCTGTTGACCGACACATCACTTGACCATATAAGAGTGGATGGTGGACCGCCAGGCGTGATGGTGCATGCCTGTAATCCCAGCACTTGGGAGGCTGAGACAGGAGGATCGATGTGAGTTTGAGACCAGCCTGGGCTCCAAAAGTGAGCTCAAGGCCAGCCTGAACTGCATAGGGAGACCCTGTCTCAAAAAAAAAAAAAAAAAAAAAAAAAGAGTGAGTGGTGGGTGGATAGATGAATGGATGGATAGGTGGGTGGGTGGGTGGATGGATGATATTGCTACCCAGAGAGGAGGGAGTGGAAGATATGTATATGCAAAGTCCAGCAGAGCAACCTCCCTCTTAGTCTATTCCACTAGACCTCTTGGTCACTGGGGAGTCTCTCAGCTTCCTGGGCTGAAATCAAGTAGCTGTGACATTCTGGCTGCATCTACCGTCTTTCATCTTTGCCTTAGCTCAGGCCTCACGATCGCCCACCCAGACCTTCACACTTGCAACCCAACTATCTTTTGCTCCCTACAGAGGGCAGAGGTCTTGCTGAGCCTCAAAGCCCCACGTCAGTCTTTCTGGGATGTCTTGCCACTCACCCACCCACCCTGTAAGGCCCAGTGAGGATGCAGCCTCCACCCAGAGGTCTCCTGCCCTTGAGCCTCACTGATCCCCAAGCTCAGAGTGAAGTATTCCTTTTCTGAAGCATTAGGCACATGTATGCCATCCTACCACATGGCCTCTGTCCGTCTACCTGACTACCCAACATTCTTAGACTCCTATGTTCATTAGCCCAGCTTTGGATGCTGATGACACAAAACTAAAAGGATGGCTGGGAGGGAGTAGGCAGATGTGGTCAGGGCAGGGGGCAGGGGTGTCCTGGGGTTTGTGCAGAAGCAAGAGCTGGACCTCGTAAATTCTCCCGGCTAAAGGGAGAGCACGTGTAAACCCACGTATGAACATGACTTACGGTGCTTCTAGAATGACATAAGCAGGAGGGTATTTGATGAGGCCAGCAGAGGGGGTGCAGAGGAGCCCTGAGGGGCCTCAGCAACAAGAGGGAGGTTTGGACACTGTCTAGCTCACAGGGCTGAGCCATGGCGATTAGGAGGCAGGGTGTAGAGAATGCACAAATGGAGAATTGATTTTTACATCTTGCCCTTCCCAAAGGGTTAAGCAAAGTAAAGCTCCAATCTCTGTCTGCATGGAGTGCTGTGGGTCCGTTTGGTTGAGGGCTCGGGGGTGTCTGATGGGCAGATGGACAGGGGAAAGCTGAGATGCAGCACCTATTTCACACCTGCTTACTTGCTGGCTCTTGCCCTATTAGTGCGTACTGGCTTGAATGGAGTTCTGTGTCTGTCTGTTTTGTGATCCTATGAGGGAACGGGGCTCAGTGAGGCAGGTGAGATGGTTACATCTCTATAGCTGGGATTCCAGCCAAACTGCCTAAGTCCAAGTTCACGCCCTGCCCTTGGAAGGCTGCATACAGCATCAGTGCAGCAGGTCAAGAGACACAGCCGATGGGCAGGTGGACAATTCTCAGGCTCAGGGCCAGAGCCAGCTGCTCTGTGCTCCCCTCGATCTGGAGGCAGGCAGCTCACCTTGCACCACATCCCTGGGGGAGCCCCAGAGCCTTCCAGGCCTTGCTGCCTCCCAGGAAGGGGCAGCCCCAGGGAACAGCATGTGAGCCCTCCTTGACCCCAAAGCACCAACCTCATGCCACCCCCACTGCAGCACAAACCCAGTACCATCCAGAAATGCCTGACCTACCTACAACCCACACCAGATGGGACTACCCTATGCCAGAAGCCAGCCAGCACAGGCTGAGCCAGGGGAGGAGGGAATGGCTTCTGGACAGAAGCCCAGGCAGCCAGATCATGTCCACAGGCCACCAGAAGTGCAGGGCAAGAGGGCACCATGAAGGCCGTGCCCTACCAGCTGCAGCCACAGTTGCCCCAGGAAGCACATCCTCTGCTCAGCTCTGGTCTGGGGAGTAGAGCAGAGCCAAGCTGAGCACCAGCACAGGATCTCAGGGACTTCCGCTTGCTGCCCCCCAGGGTGTGTACACTTGTGGGTGTGCGCCTCTTCCACATTCATACTTGGGTAAGCCTACCCTGGTATCTGTAAGCATACTTACATGCATTCGCAAGCATGTGTGCACACATATACATGTAATCATGCGATCCTTACACATGCACACCCACTTACATTGGATTATACTCATGTTCACTCACATACTCACATGTTTACTCACACTTATATAAACATATGTATACTTACATGCACACTGATGCAATATACTCCCACATATGTATAGTCACAGTCACACACTCATTCACATACAGTGAGTCCGATGAACATGCATACACATATGTATACGCAATCACACTCTCACACACGTGATCACTCATGCATATTCACACACATAGGTCCCGAGAAGTGGAGCTAGTTGCACAGACCTGAAGAGGAAGGTACAAGGGACAGCGTCGGTGAGGCGCGGGGGCTGAGTCAGGAGGCCAAGGGAAGCCAGGTGGTCAGTGTGTGGTGCAGGGCAGGATGGGGCTCACACTCAGAGATGACCAGAGGGGGCTGTCCCAGTGTCCTTCCTTCCACCCAGGTCAGCTTGGCCCCAGCTGTCCTCTCTCTGCAACCCTGCTCTCCTCCAGCCCTCGGCCACCCCACCACCCTGGGCAGCTTCAGTTAGTAGACTGCATGTGGCTTGGGCCATTCAGGTCTGGGCTTGGGAAGGAGCGACCTGGCTCAATGTGAGCGAAGCCCTCTTTTCTTTTTATCCATCTACCTATCCTTCCTCACTCACTCCCTCCTGCCCCTGCCACCACCCCCCATCCCACTGCTCATCCTTCCGGAGTGGCAGAATGGGTAGAAGGCCTGGGCCCTGTCTCTCTATACCCCGCTGGTGGGCTGCAATAGTCCAGAGTTGTTTGGTTCCTATCTGGGACACAGGGGCTGCTCCCCAAAGCGTGTCCGTTACCATCTCCCCCATCCTTGCAGACAGGTCTCTCACTTTATCCTTAGGGGGAGGTGGCTCCATTCTCCACTACACTGCTCCGCTCCAAACCAGCTCCTCTCAGTATCAAGGAGCTCTAGAAATTGTGCCTACTCCGGGTGAGGAGTGTGTTTGGGGGTGTGGGCAGAGGCGTCCCCATTCTAGCTCTAGGCTGCTCTGGTCCCTCCACTAAGGGCCAGGCTGGGTGTGCCTAGTGCCTGACATCAGGTTTCTGGGTACAGGGGCCTGCAAGGGCTCTGACCTCACCATTCCTCTCTCAACAGACTCCATGCCCTCTTCAGTTTCATGTCGGCTCTGTCATTTGCCAAAGGGTGGCTGCCAGCCAGGTTGAATTCCCACAGGACAGGTCAAATTCCCACATTCCCTTACTGGGCTATGAGTCGAGTCCCCACTCCCCATGGCTTGGCTAAGCTGGCCGTGCTTCGCTGGTTCTGGTGAAGCACCATCAAGAAGCTTTTTCGGCTCACCCTTTTGTTGCTGGCCCAGATCTAGCGAACACTTATCTCTGCACGCACCAGCACGTCCCCTTGAAGTTCTCGTACCCCTGGCCCCTTGACTGTATCTGCTCTGCTTGTGGGCTGCTATGGAGACAGGGGGAGTAGAGCAACATAGCCAGGGCTCGTCCTGCTAGCACCTCCCCCGTCACCCTCCATCCCTGCTGCCCCTGCTCACTTTGAGGGAGTAGGCCAATGCGATAAAGCCCAGGCAGCAGAAGTTGAGGTAGACAAAGTTGAAGATGGACCACAGGTAGTAGTCGTTCACCTCGGTGGTGTCCGGGTAGACCTCGATGACTGTTGTGGGGTTTGTCATGGTCTTCTTCTCGGCTAAGTGCTTGCAGGCCTGGGGGGCACCGGCCGCCCGCACACTGTCGGTCTTGCTGCTCTTGGACTCCATGGGGAACAGAGTGGGAGCCATGGGGGGTGAGGCTGAAGCCTCAGGGGCAGGGGCCACTGGAGCCTGCAAGGCGGGGGGCTTGGACACACAGGCAAAGCAGCCCTTGGGTGAACCTGCTGGGGGCCTTGGGATCCAGAAGGCCCCGTCCAGGGGGACACGGGCTTCCTGGGCGCCGTCCGTGGTGCTGGCTGGGGCTCCCAGCAGGGCTGGGCACTGGCCGTAGCCCTGGGCCTGGAGAAGGGAAGACAATAAGGAGAAGCCGGCCCTACCTGCCCCCCAGAGCCCCCTGCAGCTCCCCAGAGGCCGCCGCCAGCTGCTGTCCGCCACCTGCCTCCCCCACCCACTGGCCACTGCCGATGCCAGAGCCCTCCGCAGCAGCCTTGGCAGGCACATCTCGGCTTTTCATCACTTTGCCATCTGCGCACCAACACCCACTGACACACACACAACAGCACCCCAAATGCACCCCCCAACAGCACTCCCACGGACACACTGTTGCAATACATAGAGCTCCGTGGCATCCCAAACACCCTAGCACGCAGACCTACAAATACACTTCCCAGGTACCCTCTGGCAGGACAGGCACTTCTGAAAACCCCTGCCCACAGACAGACAGCAAATCCCAGCACCTCTAGACAGGGTCCCCAACCTCTGGCACACCCAGACTGACACCACCAGGTAAACAACTGCCCACTGGACACGGACAGCGACGCAGGTTCAGACAGTCGTCAGAGGGAGGATAAACAAGAGCCAGGCACCAAACTCTCAGGCATCGCCCCCACCCCGCGACCCGACCGAAATTGGTCTCCGGGACCCCAAGCGCGCACTCTCGCACACGAAGCCACCCACCCCCAAAACAGACGCACAATGACTCTGAAATGAGCACTTCTCCAAAGAGGCACCCAGGTGCCTGCGCTCCGTTCCACTCCGCGCTCGGCGCCGCTCAGGGGTCTGTACCGGGTTCCGCCGCCCCCGCCAGCCCCGCGGCTGCTGCAGCGGCGGGCACTGTGCGCCCTCCCTCACCTACTGGAGACTGCCGTGGGCGGGCCAGACCCCTGCGCCTATGTGCGTGCGTCCTTCCGCCGTCCCGGGCCGCTGTCTGCTCACCGACCTGCGTCCCGTCCGCCCAACCTTGGAGGCGGGGAGCGCGCGGTGCTCTCCGCGCCGCTGCCTCCCCCGTTGCCCGCGCCCACTCCGCAACGCCAGGCCTGCCGCGGCTGCAGCCAGAGCCTGACTCACGGAGGCGGTGGTGGCGGCGGCGCAGACACCTCCGCCTCCTCCGTCAGGAGGGCGGGGGCCTCCGGGTTGGCCGGAAGCAGCGACCCCAGGGAGTCGCAGGCCGGGCAGGCTTGGGACCATCGCCACCCTAGCGTCCTGCCACCTCCACCTTCCCGGGTCACCTAGCCTGACAGCCCAGGCCACCCTGCTCCCACTCTCCCGTGTAGTCCTCTGCCCAGGTAGGAGCGGCTCTCCTAAGCCGTGCCCACCAGCCTTCCCAGGAGAGACGTCCTCCCTCTGGAAGCACTGCTGGCTTCAGCCCCGACCACCCACCACCACCACCCCTGGGCCTGTTGAGTCCCACTTGTCATTGCTTCGCTCTGGCAGAGTCCTTGCCCCTGCCGGCGAGATTCCAGTCCTAGTGGAGTGGAAATCTCATTCACTGCCCCTCCCCAGGGCTTGGCGTCCCTCACAGCCCAGTCTTGGTGCAGTCTGAGCCTCACAAAGCCCCCACCTGCCCACGGAGCTCCCTGAGCCTGTCCCCTCTCTATGTCCTGCCCTGACCCTGCTCCCAACAAGCCTGTCCCCAGCTCAACTCCTGTCCCTAACCAAGACCCTCTCTGGAGTCTCTGGCCCCTCAAACTCCCTAAAGTTCTCTATCACCATTCCAGAATGTTGTACTTCATCAAACCTCCACACAAGCATCCATTTTTACAGTCCTGTCCCTGCAAATTTCCAGCCCCTATGGCCATTCTCAAACCCTTCCTTGCTGAGTCTACCCAGGCCAGGACCTTTGCTGCCAATCTCCCATCTGCCCTGAAGCCCTGATGGAGCTCCTACCCACCTGCCTGAGTCAGACCCCCCACACCTAGCCCATACTCGCTAAGCCATTCATTCACAAAGTTGGTCTTGGATCCTGTGGTCCTTAACTGGTCAGCCTGTCCCTGCACAGCTGCACAGTCAATTCAGAGCCAACGTCCTGCTCCAAAGCCCTGGCCTTGGTCCTTTACTGTGATCCCCAACACTGGTAACCTTGGAGCTCAGTCCATGCACCTGCCAGGGCCCCTCTGTGCACTTCCATCCCACCTGGGCTCCAGCCCTGAGGGTGCTCTATCCCACACCTCACTTCCCTTAACAATGCCAACCTTTCAGCTGCACCCCCGCCCCACTCTCATGTCCTCTAAAACACTCATTCTCAACTGGCCCCCGCAGCAGAAAAGTACTGATGAGTCTCCTTCCTTTGGAAAGAACCTCAGCCCTCCCTCCCTCCCTCAACATCCCCCAGTATACCATACAGTTGTCAGCGCTGAGCAGGGTCCTCTTCGCTGGTCTGGTGGCCCTACTGGGTGCAGACCCTGCTCCTAAGCTCCTTGAAGCTATGCTGATGCCCTCCTCTCTCTCCAGCCTGTCCGAGACCCCATCTTTTCTCCTCTGAAGCCCTCTTCTGGAGTCCTCTCCGTTTGCCTCCAGCATCTCCAGGACCCTCCTTCATTCCTCTCTCCCAGCCTCTCTAGGAGCCCATTCCCAAGTGAGTGCTCACCAGGCCCTGTCTCTCTGAACCCTCTCTCTGGAACTTCAGGGTTCTCTGAGCCTAGAGCCCTGTCTGAACCCCGGTAGCACCAGAAGCCCCGCCCCCTCTAAAGTCCCTCCCCTCGCAGTGCAGGCCCCACCTCCTCCCCAAGCTGAGCCCCCCCACACCTTCAGCCTCCCCATGGCAGGTAGGAAACCTGAAGCTTGAAGTGATTTTAAATGATGTTGATAACACCCTGTATGGAAAGATTTCCCAAACTTAAGGGGGCCCTCCCTCCCTTCTTAGAAGGCTGCTCCCCTCATGGAGCCCAGCCTCAGAGCACAGGCCCAGAGGCCCATGGGTAGACAGGCTTATGGCAGGGGATCAGAGCCTGGTAGGGAACCAGGCTATTTGCCTTTACCTAACTCTACCTCCCCTTTTCCAAGGGCCTGGCACCAGGGAACCCAGACCCAGAATCCTGATATGTTCAAGGCTACGGCTCAATTTGGTGCCCTCTGTAGCATTGGTGTGGCTGCATGCTATGCCATCCTCTCTCCTTAGGGCAGGCATGCCCTTGAGGCCCTCTCTGCCACAGTCTTGTTTGGTGCTGCTCTGGGCACCAGCAGTGTACGCAGGATGGCCAAGTCTACACATCACAAAACAGCAAAGGGAAATGACTAGGCTTCGGGGCAGGGCTGTTCAAGGTCACTGACAAGGGCAGTCAGGGCCTTCTCTCTGCACCCCACCTTAGGAGCTGTCTCTAAGGCCTCAGAAGCCTCCATTCTGATAAGGTGGGTGAAGGGGCTGGCCTTGGGTAAGCACTTCCTGCAGGTTCTCAGGCCAGTAATCTCTCACCCAGATAGTACAGAGGGGCCACTGTTCAGCCACCTGAAGGGCCCCACAGCCAGCTGAGCAGCAGGATCTGCTACTCCCTACAGCCAGGGAGGCTTGGGGTGGGTCATCCAGCCAGGAAACTTCTGAGGCTGGATTTGAACCTGAGAATCCTAACTGGCTGGCTGGGCAGCTGAGCCCTGTGCAAGCCTGGCAGGGCAGATGACAGAAGAGTCAACAAAGCAGCCTCAGGCCAGCAGAGGGGAGGAGCTGCCTCACGGCCTTGGTGCACAAAGTGCCTGATGACACTGGTCTCCAGAAACCCTGCCAGGCCCTGCAGAGCTCTCTCCAGCTCCCTGCTCATATTTCAGGCGCAGAGAACACTGGGCACATGTGCACTGCCCTCCTGGCAACTCTGGGTGTTCTGCAGAGGAGCCTGCTGGGGCTTGGCCCTGGGGCGCAGGCCTCAAGAGTGCCAGCCTAGGAAACTGGGAACAGCCACCACCCAGCAGGTGGAAGTGACAGACTGACAAAGGTCATACTTACACTATGCACTTGCTGGGGTTCAGACCCCAAGCGGGACTCCAGAGCCACTGATCTCAAAGGGAAGTCTGACCCTGCCACCGAGAATTCCCCAACTCCCACTCAGCCCTGAAGACCCTGTTGGCTGCTGCCTCTGCTGCCAGTAGACATGTGCTCCTGATCGGTTTCCCCAGGAGCCAGCCTACACTTGTGTCTGTAGCAGCTGCAACCTGGGGGTTCCAACTCTGGTCCACAGGCAGGCCTGTTGTAACACAGGCTTTGTTCACACAGGCTGACTTCACCGACCTGGGGAAGGAGGCCCAGTTAGGAGGCAAGTTGCCCAGGCCACCCAGCTCACACAAAGGCCTCTCCCCTGTGCCCGAGGTGGGTGAGCTGCTGAAGGTTGCACTGGTATCCCAGTACTGTTCTATTTCTTCAGGGCAGGAATACTTTCTGGAAAACCACAGATACCTACTTGGACCACGCCTCCCTGTGAATCCTTTGTACTTGAACACAAGGGCTCACATCAGAACAGATGTGCCAGACCCCATCCCTCAGCCTCAAGGACATACCCACAGGCCACTGTTTCAGGATTCAGAGCTAGCCAGCTCCTGCCAACCATACACTGGCCACAAGGTTGAGCAGCAAGTCACAGTAAGCTCTAGAGTCCTAAGCAGCAGGGCCCACGGCAGCCAGCCAGGCTTGGTCACCCTAGTGGCCTCCCTTGCCTGGCCCTTGGTTAGCCTTCCCATTCAGCACAAAGAACACAGACACATGAACAGAGGCCCGAACAACTGTATTTTTACATTACTGTGGCTCTCAGTCCCCAGGGCAAGGGGAACATCCAGAGAGGAAGTCCTATGCCAGCCATCCTGCTCCCAGTGTGTGCCCATTCACACCCCAGTATGACCCTGCAGCTTACTAGGCAGGTTTTAGTCCACCTGCTCCTTCTGACCCTTCAGGCCTCTGTAGTGGCTGGGGCATGAGGATGGGTGAAAGTGGCAGAACCTGGAGTGGCATAGGATGGGCAGAGAACCTCAGGTTGGCCAGTTTCCAGGGAAGGATAGTCTGTTGCAGGGCAGGAGCTCTCCTGGGATGCAAACTGGGTCATCACCAAGCCCATGCTGGGTCTTCCAAGTGACTGAAACAGATCTGTGCACTGGACCGGTCTCCCAGGTCCTCAAACAGACAGGCAGTGTTTCCGAGTCCAGGGAGGGAAAACCACACACCAGTGATGGGCCCAGGGCCTCCAGAGCCATGTGGCGAGTGTGGAAGTGTGCAAGTGTGAGCGGGGAAGGGGCTGGAGGGCTGGGGGCCGCATAGCCTCCTACTGGACTCCGGGCCATTTCTCCACCACTGGACGGAAGCGATCTAGAGCTTGGCAGCCTTGGCGAAGCCCACCCGGTTGTTGTCTCGGTCGAAGACGGTGTAGTAGCGACCAATGAAGACGTCACCCAGGATCCAGAGAGGCCCGCTGGGTGGGGGGATGTCCATGCCCATGAAGCCGCTCAGGCAGATGGTCTTCCCACCCTGTGACATCTGCACAATCATGGTGGTCAGCATGGGTCTGTCCACCCCATGCCCATCCCTTAGCACTCTGCCCACACCTGCTCACCTTGAGAACATAGTCTTCTGGGCCCAGGACATAGTCACTGCCTCCAAGCTTCAGGGTGACTGAGGGCAGGCTGGACACCTTCTCACAGGGGATCATATACTGCAAGAAGAGAGGAGTGTCGGGTACAGCTCCAGCACTCCTCTGCCACTTCCCAGTCCACCCACCCTCCTGCCACACTCACCTCACCCTGGATCAGTGGCACAGCCCCAATGGCCTTCTGCAGCTCCTTCACTTCATCCACAGGGCCCACAAGGAGGGAGGTGCCCGTGTCCACGATGGCCTCACAGCCTCCCTTGCATAAATTCAGCCCGTTGCCCACCTCCAAACTGGGGGCAGAAGGGCAGAGAGGAAGTTGGGATCACAGGAAATATAAGTAATGGCCTGGTTCAGCTATAGACTCTGCTCAACCCCACAACCACAGGCCAGTAGGTGCTGTAGTCAAGATAGGTCAAGAGAGGGCCTGGACACACTGCCACAGGGTCCCCATGTGCCACCCTTGCCCCAGAAGTATCCCAACTCACTGGTCCATGTGGACCTGCCAGTAGGCCTTGCGGGTGACATTCAGGTAGGTGAAGGAACCGGTGTAGTACTTGCTGTCAATGCCGCCCAGCATCAGCTCCCCTCCAGGTTGTGCGGTCGGGTCCCTGGAGGAAAAGGCAGGCAGTCAGCAACTCCTCCCCAGGACCAGCAGCCCCTGAGCAGCTACCAGGGGACTGGGTAGGCCAGGAGAGAAAGGCAGGAGATGGGCTTCCAAAGGACGGAGACCCAGAGGGAAGGCAGCAGCCGCCTCCTTCCTGGGGAGCGAATGCAACCCCACACTCTACAGAGTCTGTGCCTGCAGAGAGCTGGCTGGGGGTCTGAGGACCTGAGGTTTAGCCATGGGTGGCCAGATCAAGGCTGCAGGACAGACACAGCAGTGTTAGAAGGCCACAGAGGGGGACCCTGCCTGCCCAGAAAAAAAAAAAAACAAAGCTTCACGGTGGGGCGCAACTAGCTTGTTTCTGCTCCAGAGCATTTGGGTTTGTTTCAGAAACAATCTATACCTGATGAATGCCTCTGAATCTGTTTCTCTCCCCACCCACCTCTAGTCTCTTACCTGGACTCCAACTACAGCTGGCAGACGTGCCCCTGAGTGCAATGTGGGCTACTTGCTCGGGATTTGTGACTACAGCTGTACGGCTGAAACTTTTTTTTTTTAACAAACCAAACCAATCAACCAACCAACCAACCAACCAAAAACCAATGGGGAAAACTGGAGCTTTAGCATGCAGTGAATCCTAAGATGACTTTCTGTCATCTTCCTGGGGTGCTCCTGACTGCACCTGCCACCTTTCTCTGGGCTGGTGCCTGGTCAGAAACCTTGTCTTTCCACCTGGGGCTTCTCCTGCCTCCAGCCTTGGTCTCCTGTCATCATCTCTAAAATCACAGGTGTAGAAAAACCTGACAGACTCCTTGTCCTTCCTCTCTTCCACCCACGACCCTGTTCTCCCAAGCCCTGGGTCTCTCACCCTGACTTCACACCACCCCCGCCCAGTAAGCAGCTGGCCCTAGACCCTGCCTGGCAGTCACATGAGTGGGCCTCAGCACAGCAGCCAAGCTCCTGAGTCTCTCTTGCCCTAGGGCAGGGAGCTCTCTTTACCTCACCTTCTCCCCTACACTTTCAGGCGGGGTGACCCACAGGAATGACTTCAGCTCTCACCTGTACCCCAGCCTCCTGTCAGCTCCTGCCCAGAGCCCTGCTGCTAAGAAACAATCACTGGCCTAGCAAGAAATAAAAGGACAGGCACCGAGCCAAGAGTGGAGACAGACAAGGTTCAGCCACAGCAAAAGCTCTAGGTAGGAATTCTGCCGGAAGAGCTCCAAGGGTCAGGGTCAGGGTCCAGGCCCACAGACCTAAGACCCAAATGGACATGAGAAAGGCAACTCTGGCTAAGACAGCTCCGTAATGGGTATATGCAGCCCAGTGACTGGCAGGCAGATGCCAGGCAGTGGGGTACCTGATACCTAGCCACCTCCCCGTCAGCAGCTCCTGCCCAGCACCAGTGGGAAGACAGGAACTGCGCCCTTGCAAGGTCCACTGATCAGGGGTTTCCATGCTGGGCAGCAGCTGAGAGCGAACCCTGACAGCTGGAGACCAGGACTTTGAGTGTGCTCCATTATCTGCCTCTCCAAGGCAACCTATGGCTACCTTCCTGGAAGGCTGTGTCTCAGATCAGGGCTCACCGCTGTGTCCCCTCTGGGCCATCAGTCGTTCCAGTCAGGGCTACATCTGTCCTCCCCACAGGAAGCATGAGGTAGACCGAGCCAGGAACTATCATCAACCTAACCAGGTCTAGCACCCATAAAAAGAGGCTACAGCAGCCTGGACCCAGGAAACCAGGCCCTGCCTAAGCACTTCCCAGCTGCAGACCCGGACGGGACACAGCTTTCTCAAAAGGCTGTTGGCTTATCTGTAAGAAGGTGGTACATCTATACCTCTCAAGACCATGAGGCCAAAGATCAGGGATGGGGCCTCGTGCCTGGAGGGTGGGCACGGGCTCCAAGCCCCACCCTGAATTTTAGCAAAGCTGAGCCCAGGAGAGTTTGGGGGGGGTGGGAGGGAATGGGGAATTGCCTACTCCATGTCCCAGCCCACCTGTTCAGGTAGAAGGAGAAGATGTTCTTGTCTACCAGCTTCTGCTGCATCAGGTTGTCAAACACTGGCAGCACATTGTTGACAGAGATGCGGGGGTAAGCCATGCCCAGGATGCCATCAAACTTGGCCGCAATGAAGGTTATGCCCGGTTGCTTGGTGGCCTCCCCGAAGATTTGATTCTTCACTTCGAGCCTCTCTGTGTTAGGTGTGGGTGATTTACAGGGAACCTGTGGGCCAGGGCAGGGTGGTTGGCCATGGCTTCTGTATGTGAATACTCACCTGTGCTCAGCTATGAACCCACTTAGTGACACCTCTCATCTTACCCCGGACAGACAGGCACGCAGGGAAACCGTGGGCCAAAGGGCTGAATATAACCAAACACAGAAGGGGAAAAGATGCTGAGCCTGGATCTGTAGCCCAGGAGGCCAGGGAACCCAACAGCTCCCCAGCTGAGGCTGCAGAGGAGGTGGGCAGAACAGGATGTGGGATGACTGTGTGGGGCTGACAAAAGAGGGTTGGCCAACATCCTGTTCAGTTGGGGACCCAGGGAAGAGAAAGTCCTACGGAGATGATGCAGACAGATCTCCAGGGGTGGGGGCTGGAACCCTCTTGCTGCAGTTCAGAAGCACAGGCACAAGGCATGACCATCTGTTGGACTGGGCCCCCGACATCCTGCTATACCCTGGACCTCAAGCAGTGGGTCCAGCTGAGACATCTGCTCCCTTCCCCTCCCCTCCCCTCCTGAGATGGCACCCCCCTGTCTGCCCTTCCTCCAGACCTTGGGCCTTATCCAACACTGACTCAGAGGTGGTGATCTACGGCCTCTTAGCCTCTCTTTGCAAGACCCTCCACCCACAGGAGACCTGGTGGCTGTTCCCTAGTGGCCGTACCCCCCTGCCCCCACGCTTCTCCTGAGGACTTGTTCCCAGACCCCTCTCTTTCAGTATCCCTGCACAGGCGCTACTTGGCACGTTTTACCTGTTCCAACCACTCAGCCAGTTGCAGGCACCACTCTATGCCCAGAGCCCCTGGCCC
>PVKN010022887.1:0-14996 GCA_004027915.1 Capromys pilorides | reverse complement strand
AGGGCCAAGAGATCTCTGTTCAGTAACTTCCACGTGCCTGCTGATAGCTTCTTGGGGGACTTTGAAGACTCAGAGGATGCTACATGCGAAGGAGGCATGCCAGGAATAGGGTGTTTTGTGTGCAGTTTTTTTTAAAAAAAAAACCAATAAGCTACTCTTGAGCTGAGTTGGAGGAGTTTAGAAGATAATGAGGAGACCCAAGGCACAGGGGGCAGAGTGAGCTCACTCCAAAGTATGTGGGCGGCATGTTCCAGGTGTGGGCAACATGAGCAATGACTTCATAGTGTCAGTGATTTTTATTCTTGAGTGAAGGACCTAACGTATTTTTCCACCTGTTCTGTGCCACCTGTGGTCAGACATGCTCCCTTGTCTCAGCGTTCAGAGCCCTGCTTGCTCTGTGTGCACCTGTGTGTTTGTGTACAGGTACATGTGTGTAAAGGGTGGGGACTAGGACAAAGGTGAATAGGACAGAGGTTAAGGTCAAAGCATTTACTTCCCTATTCTACCCACTCTCTTCAGATCAGCTGGAAAAAATCATTGCTTGAGTTCAGCTATTCATTATTTTTATGAATTACTTCTTTTGAGCATCTCATCTGTTTATTTGCTCACCCAGCATGTGATGACTTTTACTAACTTCAAGTTGAGAAACTCCTGAGAAAACAGAAGATCTATGCATTATGAATCTATGGGATTTCCACTTAATGCTTCTCCCAGCAGGATAATTGATTTTTTCCTTTTTCCCAATGTCTAACATGAAGTGAATTTAGAGTGTTGTTCTTTTGAATGATTGATTGAAATAAGAATAAATACAAGAGGTTTATGACAAAACAAAAAGATGTGAGTAGAAAGCTTAGAGTGGGCTTCTTAGGCAGGTCTGATCAAAATGTATGTGTGTGTGAGGGAGAGGAGAGAGAGAGAGAGAGAGAGAGAGAGAGAGAGAACAGGAAGGACTGCTACAAAACAGTATTGATTGTTTGCTATTGATTGTGTAAGCTGCGGCTGCTGAGAGAAAAAGCCTGAGATGTTTACTGGGGAAGCCAAGGGAAATGTTTGTCCCCTGTACCTCTGTGAGGTGGGGAGGTTTATAGGAGGAAGGAGGGGACAGGGAGGAGGTGGAGGGATGTACCAAACTTATTAGTTTTGACATCATCATTATCTTTAAATCAAAAGACAAGATGATAATTACAGACCGAGAGAAAGAGAGCGAAGGGCAACAGAAGGGCCTGGAGGGAACAGGTCTCTTGAATATATGCTTTTCATTTTGCTCTTTTTCCATCTTCCCAGGGACCCACAGGACTCGCAGAAGGTGAAGTCAAGGGCTGTCGGCTTCATTTGGTTAGGAGAACAGCAGACTGGCAGGCGGGAGACTTAGAGCACACCAACAAGTTGGAAGGGGATTATAGCAACCTTCAATCCTTAACAGCCCCAAACACCAAGCCAAGGGTGAGATTCTCACCTGCAAGGGTGGACTAGAAGCTGGATGGGAACCTGGTTGAGAACATCTGGAGAGTGAAAGTTAAGTACCGGCGTGGGTTTCTGTGCCCTCACATTCTTTGTGTGTTTTCATCAATAACCACTGAATTTTGTATCTCTATAGAAAAGTTTTCCTAGCCATTTGTTTGGAGGTGAACATATTTTGGATTAAGGGCTACGAAAACAGAAGGCAACATCTAGGCAAGGAAGAAGAGAAAGAAATGAAAAGGAGAGAATGAGATTATTTTGAATGACTTCAGGTAGCCAGGGGTATGTGTTTGTGAGTGTGTATCTGAGAGCATTGGGCTTGCGTCATGTTCTTCTAGTATCAGAGAGGGGAGGAGTTATTGAGGAAGGAAGAAAAAGAAAAAGAAGAAACCGGAGCTTCTGGGAAGGCATTCAAAGGAAACACGAGCAATTAACTTCATTCTACAAGGACTAAATTAGAGGTGGAAGAGAAGTCAGAGGGTCAGAGTGAGGGACTCACACACAGCGGGAGCAGCCCAGCAGCCACGCGGGGCACAGTTTCCATCCCAGGGAGCCAGAAGAGGTGCTCTTTTGGGGCTACTTGAAAAAGTTTGCTTTGTGAACCAAACGGTTTCCCCTGGGTGACTGTGAGGCCATTGCTCGCCATCTGTTTCTCCTCTCTCCATCACTCTGGTGTGGTACCCAGACATTGACTTCTAGCTCTGCAGGGAGAGCTGTGGGAGGCATGATGTGCTTAAAAATCCTACAGCTGAGCTTGGTGATCCTGGCTGGATGGGCATTCCACACGACCAACTCTAAGCAAGGCTGGACTGGCAAGAGATCCGTGGCTCAGAGGGGACCCCTGAAACAGGTGCTGTTGGAAGGAGACCACTGTTGGCTTGGGGCAAAGGTTCAAAGGCCCAGAGCTGCTCCCCAGCATCATCCCTTTGGGGTCTACCCCAAGATCCCTGAGCACTACCTGAGGCCCTCCCCTGTGTGGGTGCAGGGAGCTCGTCATGCAGGACAGGGTACACAAGATGCTGAGGGGAAGGCTGCCAGTCATGTTTCCCCAGACCTGACTGCAAATACAGTGGGAGTGGGGAGGGAGGTTGAGCAACCAGCTGCCCCCTGGGCAGAGGATGGTCCTATTGGGCAATCTGAGCTGCTGGAAGATGATGACACTTATCTTGGAAACCTGGGATCCAAGGAGCCACTAGGTGAGGCTGCACTGCAGGGACACTCAGCCAGCGTCACCATTACCACCTCTGCGGACCTGAAAGAACCAGAACCAGAACCAGAAACCCAGAGGAAGGGCTGGGCCTGGGCCAGGCATCCTCGGCGCGTGGTGAAGAGGCAGGCAGAAGATATGCCTGGAGACCCCAGTACCTCTGTTTGGTCTTTCCCACATTGGACTAAGGACCCCCGCCTTCCACACAGGGTTCCAAGCAGTCCATTGGAGGACAGCATCCAAGATGGTGGAGGGGGCCCAGCCTGGAAACCCAAGACCTCTAACCCCCGAAGAGGACTGCCTGTTCTGTACTTCTCTGGGAGGCGGGAGCGGCTGCAGCTGCATCCAGAACTGCTGGCTGACATTCCCAGGGAGGCGTTCACAGTGGAAGCCTGGGTGAGACCAGAGGGAGGACAGAACAACCCAGCCATCATCGCAGGTAACGATTCACTGCTGAGCTTGTGAGATTTTGGGGTGTGGCTGGTTCCATTTGTGATGGGGTTAGGTACAGGGAGACTCAGGGGATGGGACAGAAGAGGAAAGCCAGGAAGGGCTGGCCAGGAAGGAGCTGGGGGCTGAGTTTTTATTAGCACAGTAGGATTCCAGATACTATTGAAGAGAAGATAAAAACCCTGTCTCCACAGTGGCATTTGACCCATATATTGCTCTCCTGTGTTTTAGTACTTTGTGCTTACACTTTGCAGCCCTTCAGCCTAGCTCTCACTTTCTTTAAATGGTAAGGATTCAGTGTTTTTGTCAATGGGGGAGAGGGGAAGAGGCATTGCACTGTTTTGTGTAGCTGGCATAAGGCGCTCAGGCATCTTTGAGAATAAATGCAAGTGCAAGGGTCTGAGCAGTGAGTCATGCATAGACTGGTCCAGGCAGTGTGGGAGCAGGGTGCCAGGTACACAGCCATCAAGGCCTGATGGATGGCCTTTTCTCTAAGCAACCTTGGGACTAGTCAGCAAGGTAGCACCTGTTTGATGGGGTCCCTTTGTCTTGTCCCAGCAGCCTTGCACACATCCTAGCAACAGCACAGTATGCTGGAAAAGGTGAGCACTCGTAAGCCAGAGAGTCCTGGCTCTTAGCCCTGGCTGGTGTATGCAGAATCTGAAATAGAACCTTGTCATTAGAGGGTTAACCAGAGGCACCTGTCTCGGCGTGTTACATCTATTTATTTTCTGTTATTCACAGATTTTGGCTTTTATGAAAAGTCACCCAGAAAGGCAAGGCATAGAATAAGATGAGTCTATTGCTTGGCTGATTGTAAGCAATTCAGTCACACCAACCCTTATAGAGAGACCCACACCCCCACCCCAAGATGTCTCCCTTTGCCTTATTGGGAAGGTTGATTTCAAGCAAGGGTGAAGATTAGACACCGTTCAGTGTCTTATTTTCGTTTCGGGTCCCCTCCAGGAGTACTTAACACAAAATGAGGCACATAGTAAAATCACTGCACGTTAATTTGAATTATCCACAATCCTCTGATGTTTTCCAATTCCAAGACAATTGATGGAGAAACTGAGGCAATAAGTGGTATGCCAGAGGCAGGCTGGGGTAGAACTTCAGAGCCTCTGAATTGCTTGACAACCCTCCAAATCAAAAACATCTCAGGTTGCCGTATCCCTGCAAATAAGTTTCAGACCAGGGAAAGAAATCTGGAAGGAAGGAATGTCGTCCAATGGAGTGTTGCTGGAACATCCCTTCCGGACACTCTGTCTCCCCCTCTTTGGCTTCAGTTTCTCCTTTGGAAGCTGGGATTCCCAGACACTGAGCACTCTCAAGTCTTGTGGTTTTGCTTTATTTTATTTTTGGGTGGGAGAGGGGGTAAGGAAAGGGGAGAGAAAAGGGGCTGGGCTGTAAGCTAGGTGGGGGCAGAGAAAGTGTAGCAGGAAATTCTTATTCCATGGCCAAAAGGAAGAAATAATGAGACGATTATCTGATCAGAGTTGGCAGCTTCACAGTTTTTCCCAGATGACATCTTCTTGCTGCCTAATCTTGCTTCCTCATACCCATCTGCCAGGGAAGCTGCATGCTTACAGTCTAGACTCAGATCTACAATTCTGCTTGCCCCTCCTCTTGCAGTAGCACTGGGGGGACCTGGGAGCAGTTCCCTGGCTGTGAAGAATTAGAGAGGGATCCAACCAGAATGTATGTGGGAGGGACTGAAGGGCTATTGCTTTGGGTTATTAAAGCTCCAACCTGGGGAAAAAGGACTGCAGGTTCCTGAACCCTGTCCCATTTCCCCATATGTCTTCTGTCTCATGCTGTACACAAAGGCATGAAGATTTGACCTCCCAGCCCCACCACTGTGCACCTCCTTACTTTCCCCCATCCATCACCACCAGCTGCCTCCGCCTAGCCCAACACACACTCTGAGCCTGCTCTTAAGCACCCATCTGAACTCTTTTAACCCCTGTAAGCATGTAAAATCGGGCAGAAAATCTTTTGCAGACAGTCTAGCTGCTGAGGTTACTTTCTCGTTCAATCCAAGTGGTCCCTGGGGCGTGCCTGGACTTCCCCTGTAAGTGTCCTACACAAGGACCAAAGGCGGAGAACACCCAGACACCTAGGTTTCTTGATTCTCACTTTGCATCTTTCTTCAGCTTTGTACACAGCAGGAAGTACATATCAGTAAGGATTTAGGATGATAATGTGTCAAAGATAGGGGCTAGAAGCAAAGTGTTCATTGTTTGGAATTCTAGCAAGGGGCTCTTGAGAATATAAGCACCCTTGTCTCATCTTTGTGCTTGGCTCCTTATATTTCATGGTGAACCCAGTGGCTGAGGACTGTGAAGTTGCCAAAGGAAGTTCTCCACAGGAGTAGTCTTCAAGCTGTGGTGATTTATGCATACCTAGGCACAGAAGCCGACCTTGGTTGTTGAGCTGTTGAACAGGACAGCTGAACTTCACCTATGCAGCAGGATGTAATAGACTCTTGTTCCTGGGAACTGCAGATAATCATGGAGGGCAGTCCAAGGTGCTACAAGACTCCATGTGCTGTTCCAATAACTCTCAAACCTCAGCTTCTAGCTATTTAACTTAAACCAACTTTCCTGGACTTCTATCTACCACACTTGGGGTATTTTCTCTTCAGCAGAGATGTCAAGCAAGTCAACCTTATGGAGCACCCACACCCACCCCTGCCCAGGGACCTTAGGGAATACTTCCTAGGACGGCGCTAGGTGGCACTGTTGCTTTGCACACAAGTTAGGAGGAGGCCCGTGCTGGGTATGTCTGCTTTCTCGAAGGACTATCCCACCTGACCTCTAGGCTACAATTTAATCATCGTCTTCTAGAATGTTGTTGGCTGACATCCTTTGGGATTAGCTTCATTTAAGTCTTTCCATTTTTTTGCAGGGCCTGTGTGAGAGGATTAAGGTAGCATTTGGGAGGATGTCATGAACTTGCTGTACTAGTAACCATAAGAAAAACAAAATCAAGCACATACCCTCTGCTTCCACACGAAATAACCATATTCTTTCAAAACTAGGAGTTGGGCTCCTGAATGAAATGGATTGCCAGAATGCTTCCATTGAGGGTCGAGGGCAATTCAGGACACACAGAATTTGAATACTGAAGGTCTCTCTGGCACTGGGCTTGGGGAGTGTATTGGGGCTTCCTGCATGGTGGTGGTAGACCCGAGGTTACCTGTTTCCCACAGCTGAGGCAGATCAACTAAGGCCAAGGCCAAGGCCAAGGGTAGAGTGTGTTCAGCTACTCCACTATAGGATCCTCCACGAAAGCAATAGCCAAGTGTCTGGGAGTTTAGAGTGTTGCAGCCACTGAGGAGCAGCCTGAGGTCAGGAGACACTCAGCAGGGCTACTGGGATGAGTAGCAGAGTAAGTCAAATGCTGCCTCATTTGGTGTGAGCACTTGGAGCTGCAGCACCCAGCCCTGACGCCATGCTGGTTTTTTCTCCCTCTTTCTTAACTTTCTTATCCTTCAACCCCAACATACACAAGAGAGAAAACTCTAATAGGTTCCTCCGTACCCATAATTGATTTCAAATGTTCCCTGAAGTTGCCCAGCTGAGTAACCACCTGCAGCTCCAAGTTTCAGGAGGCTGAGTCACTAAGCCCATGGCAGAGTGGGAGCCTGAGCCCAGGTTTCTTCAGCCAACAAATATTTATCGAGTGTCTTGCCATGCAGAGTGCAGCAAGTCACTGGAGAACACAAAGGGATCTAAGAAACTGTCCTCAGTGTGCAGGCAAGTTGCTTTTTCCTCTAAGTATACAAATATTAGAGCACATCCTATGTAGAATTTGGGAGACAGACAGACATGGAATCAGACCCCTTCTCTGACACTTATCAGAAGTGTGCTTGTTGGCAATTTGTTGAGGTCTTTAAAGATCTCGTTTCCTCTAGTTGAAAAAGAATATGTGTAAATATATGACTCTAAGTAAAATTGAAAAACTGAAAAAGGAAAAAAAACACACAAGAACACACACACACACACACACACACACACACACACACACACACACACAGAATAATGTCTTGCAGAATTGCTGTGATGTTTGAGTCATGTAGACAAAGTGTATCCAGGACATAGAATTCTTTTTATTTCCAGGCCTTTGTAAACTATTTTTATTTGAGGCTACATTTTACTGAGCCCCTACATCGCTGGTCTGGAATGTGTAGAGTCCTCCTGTCTCAGCCTCCTAGAGTGCTGCTATTAGGACCAAAGGGATTTATTTGTGACATGGCACATGCTATCACTGGGAAGCCTCCCTTGCTAAGAGCAGTATATTAATTTGTTTCTCTTTGCTTCTAACTCACTAAGTTCTTGTTTTTTTTTTCTAGATAAGATATTAACTTTAATTCCTTAAGAAAGATATTAACTTTAATTCCTTAAGAAAGATATTAACTTTAATTCCTTAAGAACTTATCGTGCTAATCTGTAAAATGGCATTTTTGTCCAATAGGTTTTCTCATAATAAGGCATTAAGATAATTAAGAACGCTAAAATTGGAGACCCAAAAGAACCATATGCTTTGTTTTTAAAATTGCATCTGTTCTTTTTCAACTGGGTCAGTATATTTCAAACAAATCGGCAATGGTAATAAAGCTTCTTTGGAACCACAAATGCTTTTGAAAATCTGATGTAAGCTACATTCACTCCTTAGCAAAATATACCTCTGCATGGGCTATATAACCTTTGGAGAGTTGTAGAGTTCCAGATGGCCAAGTCTGCTGATGTTAGGCCCCTGCTAAGGTCTACTGATAGCTTCTCTGTTTTGAATGACACCTAAGGAATTAGATTTTACAAGGTGTTTTTCCCAAAAATGTAGTTTTATTCATGTAGAAGGGTTTTGTTCCTGTGGAATATGGAGCCCTGTGGAAGACAGATTCACCAAGATATAATCAGGGAATTAAAAGGGGGCCATTCATGCTGTCATTGTGATTGCCCAAGCAGCTCAAGTGTAGGAAAAGAGCTGCATGCACACCTTTCCTGGGGCTCCTCTGTGGATGAGGTCCCCACGTTCCTCCTCCTCAGTTGTGTCTTCTGATGTCCAGCAGTGCCAGACTCAGAGTGTGTGTCCTCACAGGACCCCAAGGAAGCACTTGACTCCTTTCACATAGAATTCAGATCCCTGACCAGGACCAGAGGAGCAGAGAAGTTATGGAAACCCTTGGCATGGAAGCTTCGCGTCTGCACATCAAAGTGATTGTGAGATATCCACTTGCATGAGACAGTGCCTGCGAATGTCCTTGGTCATTTGAGAATGACTCTGATCCTTGGCTGCCTCCCTGGCTCCCCAAGTGAGAGCAAACCCCTCTCATGTCTGCCCTCCCATGCTTCATGTGTGCTTCCTTGGGGTAATACTGCTTCTTGCCCTGTTGCTTAAATACATGACTCATTTCCAGGACCTGAAAATTCTCCAGTGCAAGTGCATGAAAAATGCAAGTCTTACTGACCTTTGTCATTTGAATGTATCTACCATGATATATGACATCTGGCATATATATATATATATATATATATATATATATATATATATATATATATATGTTCTGGGGATTGAACTTGGGACCTTGTGCTTGCCGGGCAGGTGCTTATGCCACTGAACTATATCCCCAGCACCTATGTTTATAGAATGAGGTAGAAATTTAGATTGATGGGTTTCCCATCAGAGATGAATAAAAGGGGACAGTTCCTGAAGCTAGAAGCACTTTGTGAAGAACCAGGAGAGTGGCTTCCAGCTCTGTCTCTGCTCCCTACCTAGGTGTCCTCAGGGTTTCTGGGGGAAACTGCTGAGCTTAGGGCTTTCCTGGATCTTGAGCAAGAGGCAGCCCTAATTTACCGGATTCATATGAGGTCACATGAAAATGATTTCAAGAAACTTCGAACTCCCGGATTCCAGAGCAGGTATTGACATCGTATAGCCAAAGGAAAACAACAGTTCCAACACTGAAGGCTGTTTTTGTAAAGTTCTATTGGAGTACAGCCACACTTGTTTATGTGTTCTCTGTGACTGCTTCCATGCTAGAAGTCAAAGTTTAATGGTTGTACCAGAGACCTTATAGCCTGGAGAGCCTGAAATATTTACTACCTGTCTCTTCTCAGAGCCAGTTTGCCAACTCTTGCTCTCAGGCACCGCTTCTTGGGCTTCAGTGTGTGTGAAGTTCAGCTGGGATGGTTGTTAAAGTGTTGTGACTGCCATGGGGTAGACTGGGCAGCAGATGCTAAGACACTATGCCCTGGAAGGCCTCACAAGGGAGTGTTTCACTGGCTAAGGACCTCAGGCTCTGTGTTTTGAAGTTCCTCACTGAATTTCATGAAGGCCACACAACTCTGGCTGTCAGAGGTAAAGGCATACCAGGTTTGGGGACTAAGTTGACTTTGCCTCCAGGGCTATCAGGAGCCTGGAAGAAAATTCAACCCTGCTCAGCACCCTGGAAGGCTTCCACCTCACTCTTCATCCCTCTCTCCTCCCCTCAGTGTCAGGCTTGCACCACGGGCTCTCCTAGCCTTTGCTGGTTCTTCCCATATTTTCCCCAGAGTTGTCTCTCTGATCAAAATCTTGCACACTTATTCTTATTATAGTATCTACTTTGTGTCTTCAGTTAACTCTTTAAACCAAATGCAGATTTGAACTTAGTAGGTCTGGGGCAGCCTGAAAGTCACCCTGTCTAACCAGGTTCTACGTACATCTGCTGCTTCTTCTGTGAGTGTGTGGACTGTGATTTTTGTAGCAAGACTGAAGATTCCTGAGTCTTGGGCATAGAGCAGCAGAAGTTTTCTGTAAAGAGACAGAGAACAAATAGTACAAGCTTTGCAGGACACACTGTTTGCATGGTAGCTGTTGAACTCCATAGTGAGGGCAGCCAGGGACAATATGTAAACATGGCAGGATAGCTGTGATCCAGTAAGACTTTGTTTTCAGAAACAGGTGGCCAGCAAGGTTTTGGTGGCAAGAAGAGGTTTCCAGATCCCAGGTCTTAAGGGTCCTTCTTAGGTGCCCTAATTTTTCTATATCCTCCTTCTCTTTGCTTCATAGTTCCACACTCTTCAGAATAATTGCCACAGAATAATGCCAGCTGCAGCGTTACCAGTGGTAGGGAAACAGTTTTTGTTCAAATAAAAACAAAACTTCCAGATATTTCCTGAAGGAAATAGTTGCTCTCATTTTTTGGAATGAGTGTTCCAAGTAGAGTTTATATGTATTTTATTTATTGTTTAACACTTACTCTTGGGCCTGCCAGATAGCTCAATGAACTAAAGCACCTGCATAGGTGTGCTGTGCTGGCCCTGCCCCTGGGGCCTGCTGAGATGGGGATTGAGATTGGGTGTGGTGGCGTGAGCCTGTAATCCCAGCACGTGGGAGGCTGAAAACAGGAAAATCACTATAAATCTGATCTACGTAGTGAGACCCTGTAGACCCTGTAATATACACTTTTTTGAAATATAGTAGTAGTACATATTTGCAGAGTGTAGTATAATAATTTATCACATCTGTACAATGTGTAGCAATCAAAGAAAGTTTCTCTTTAATAATATTTTGAGATATCTGTTAAAGTTAACATGTTTCAAAGTTAACTTTTAAGATATTTGTGCCTAAGAATAATGCAACTGATGCTAATTTTAGGACATTATCATCTCAGCTAAAAGAAACTCTATTTGCCCTGTTTGTCCTCTCCTTCTTAAATCCATTTTAGCTACTAAACTAAATTTTTTTTATAGTTTTTTCTTTAAAGAGAATAAAAATAGTCAAAGACACATTAGAAATAATGCAGGATTTCACTAAACAAAATGATAGAAATTCAAATATGGCTATTAGGTTGATTGTTGTTATCTTCAAATTCATTGCTCAGAGTCGCAGATTTCTGTCTTTATAGATTTACCTAATTCTAAAAACTTCATTCAAGTGGGACTGTACAATAGGCCAGCCTGGGCATTTAGCATCTTTCCCTCAAGGCTATGTATGTTGCTGTATATGTCAATAATTGATTCTTTTTGGTTGCTAAACAGCGTTTCAGGGGTTATAACATATTTTGTTTACCTAGTCATCAGTTGATGGACATTTTTGTTGTTTCCACTTTGGGCTACTTTGAATGGTGTTAGCCTGCACATTACAAATGGCTAGATGTACTGTTTTATTTTGGGTGTAGGCACCTACAAGTGGAATTGCTGCACCATATGGTTACTCTGTGTTTAGAATTCTGAGGCACTACCAGGCTGCTTTATAAAGGAGCTGCACTACTTTGCAATGCTCATTAATTCATGAGGGTTTGCTTTGATATTCCTTGTCTTCAAAAATGCAGTATGTGTCTGTGACATGACTGGTGAGTATGACTTGGCCGCTATTGACAGCTAGAAGAACCCCGGTGGTACTGGAGAAATGTGAGGAGAGGCAGTTGAGGTCTCTGCAGTCCTAAGGTGCCTTTGATGGATGGGACAGATGCTCATTAAACTCCCTCCTCTCGCTCCTTGAGGGTATCCTAGGTTGGACTTTCTCTTCCCTGACCCAGGCTTTGCATGCATGGGATGCATATTTGCACCCAAGAGTGGAACTTTCTGTGCTTTTCCACCTGATGAGCCCTAAGCAATGCTCAACCACTCAGAAGTCGCAGTGCTGCACATCTGATTCTGATGCAAGAGTGTCTCCAAGCAGGAAAGGCAGGAAAAGAGTGAGGAAGCAGATGATGGCCCACTCTGTCTAAGGCTTGGCATCTAAAGCACAGGGTTAGAGCTGGAACTTTAGAGTCATCTAACTGTCCAGGGTGCTAGTCGGAGTGAGGAGTTTCCTCTGAGCACAACCATGGGATCTGCTCATCACAGTTCAGCTTCCATGCCTTCCCTTTCTTTCCCTTCCCTCCCCTAACCTAAACAGTGAGCCAGGGGTATAGTAAATCAGAAAAATACCTGAAGTTAGAGTGTAAACTGGCCTTTTTCATCTCAGAGAGAAAAGGCAGTGAGCCAGGTGCACTGTCCCCTGCTCATTTTCCATCCTCTGTGAGCTGTGGGCTCTTCCCAGTTTGTCAGAAGTCAGATAGAAACCTGTAGGGTACTTAGTATGGTTAGGGCAGAGCACAGTATGCTGGGAGTCACAGAGGTATGCTGGAAAGTCAGGAACTGCCTTTGGCAAGCCAAGGACGTTGAGCTGCTTGCTGCCACCAGCAACGCTTCATCCTTCCTGGCCTCCTCCTACCTCCTTTGCACACTTTTTTCTTGTGCCTCTGGGGCTGGCCATCTGATTCATTCAGAATGCTTTTGCCAGGAGGTTTGGCTTCTTCTCTTTCCTGTATTAATCCAAGCCTTGAGGAGGCCAAATAAACACTTTATTTGGTGTTTGTTAAGAAGGCAACACCTCACTTCGGATCCTGCACCTTTACCCCGGGTGTCCATTATCCCTGATGTCATAAACAAGCACATAAATCCCCTGCTTTTGCCCCTGAATACATGGAATTAGGATTCTCTGAGGGTTCATCCAGTCTGTTTCTGCTCACATGCACATCCCTCACCCTAGTGTCGTCCAGAAAGCATACTCTGTGCCAAGTTGGTGTCCAAAACAGAACAGCATTCTTCCCTTTCCATGTTTACTACCTGCTTCAGAGCAATCCTCCTCTTTTGGATTCTTAAAAAAAGAGAAGCCAGGAAATAAAGCTCAGTGGACAAATAAAAACATCCCAGCTCACTTCATGAGTCAGAAGTGAGCGGTGAGGAAAAGTGCTCCTGCTCAAATATACAACATGGCATCTGGAACTCAAAGCCTGAGAACGTTTGGAAGTTGAAGCATTGCCATGACAACCAGTTGCAACGTCAAAATCAGTAATTATGGCTCATAGAGCTTGCTCTGGCAGTAAAAGTCCAGCTATTTGATCAGAGGCGATGTCACAGAACTTGAAGGTTTTTCTGTCATCATTTAGGTGGGGACTCAATATTTGCTACTTTCCCTCCCTCCCTCTCTTCTTCCCTCCCTCCATCCTTCCTTCCTTTCCTCTCCTTCTTTCCTCTTTCTTCCTTCCTTTTCTTCCTTCTTTCTTTCTTTTTTCCAGTGCTGGAGATTGAACTCAAAGCCTGCATAGGTAGCCAAGCACTGTACCACTGAGCAGGAGTCCCAACCCAACATTCACTAAATTTCATATGAAAACTTGATGCACATTCTGAGCAGGTTATGAAAAATGTTGTTTAGTCCTATATTTTCATTATTCATGTTTTCAGCATTTATTGAGCTTCTTATGAGTGAATTACCAGGCATTTAGCCACATGCTGGAGAATCACGAGTGACGGGGATGAGGCTGTGCCTGAAAAGTACTAGTGCTGGTGGGAACCAGTCTGTACATGGAGCAGTACAGTTTGGCACATGGGTGACACCAGGCATGCCTGGTGTTACCTCCAAGGAGGTAACTAAAGAGGGGGGATTGGAAGGTGGCAGAGTTGGGGTAAAGGGAAAAGGATGTGACTACTTTAGATGGCACAGGGACACCAAGCGAACCAACATACTTGAAGTGGATTCTTTGGATCTAGCAGTTAGGAACCACTGGTCACTTCAGAGAGAGGGGTTTCATTCTGGTGTTGGGGACTGGAAGAAGAAGAAACACAATAGTCAACAGAGAGGTGAATAAGAAGAAAGGGAATGAAGGCAGAAGATTTAGTGTGCTCTGTATGGAAAATCAGATCTTAAAGGAGATGTCAGAAAGTTTTTATTTTGAGGTTAGAGAGATACAAGGTATTAAAGGACTGATAATCTAAAGTTGGAGACAGCGTAAACAAAGGGAAGTAATGGAAGATAAAGAAACGGAAACATTGACATGCAAACACAAGCTCAAGCATGCCAACAAATTGTGGCAGGCAGGCATTTTTCTTCGCCAAACACTTCTATTTAGTACTTTGCACCAGGCCACACCATCAGTCAGTTTACACATATTATCAGAAAAACTTTTGGAACGAGATGGTAAAATTGGATCCCAGAGGGAAGTAGGACATTGCTCAGGGTCATAGACTTAGTCCACACAGAGCCAAGGCCAGACACCTCACCCATCCAGGGAGAGCTGAGGCTGCAGGCGAGTCCACAGAGTGAGCTGAAGCTGCACAGTTACCACACAGAGCCCAGGTTTGAACCTGGGTGTCCTGTGCCTAGAGCACATATCTTTTCCTCCTGTCTCTGTGATGCTGTCTTTAACTTTCTAGCAGCAGCAGCAGCAGCAACAGAAAGTGAGCTCGCTGCTTGTCTCAACTGAAGCCTGCTTCCTTTTTCTATTGTTATTAATTTTAATGAGAAAGAAATAGCAATGAGACAGTTTCAAAACAGATTAGTAAGACAGTTACAATAATTAATACATTGTGCATTATTGCCTTCATAGTAGTTATTCAGAGCACAAGATGCAGACATGATTTCTTGTCTAAACACTATTAGTACAAATCTTCTCATTGACCTAAGAGAAAGTAGCTGCATATCAATTTATTTTGCATATATAGACATATATATTTTTTTCAACTGCAAAATGGTCCTTCATCTATGTCCCCCTTTTTCATTTTGTTTTATCAGAGATGGGAGTTCCATTGCAAGAGACAAGAAAAAAATGTCATAGGATTGTCCTGCTACAATGTTGTATATGATTAGATTTCTAAAATTCTGTTTAAAAAGTGTAATTTTTTTCATGTTGTATATGGATTTAAAGTTTAGAATATCAACAATTGTTGGAAAATACCTGTTCCATATTATGTCTAAGGCGTTTGATATTCAGATAGATAGTGACGTTAAGCTCAATTATTTTATAGGGTCATGATATCATTAAGCTTCTCCTGTGGATGGTTAGCCACTTATGTTTGCAGACCTCCTTCCTTCTTGAGTTCACTCTCCTGCTCCCTTTTCTTCT
>PVKN010022886.1:0-14997 GCA_004027915.1 Capromys pilorides | reverse complement strand
GAGGCCATTTATCTACCTCTCCAGGCATCAATTTATTTAGGCACTACTTCTCAATATAGTGCCCAGAAGCTTAAGTCTACTTCTCATTTTTCAAGATATATTGAGTTCTATGGAGTTTAAAAATTCTACAAACATCATATGGAGTTCACAAAAGAATGATAATTTTTTAAAATCTTTTATTTTATTAGATCAGTCACTCGCCTAAAAATTATGTTTCCTTTCTGCTTATTCTGGTTTTAAAACCTCTTATAATTTAATCTCACCTGATCTGTCCAGCATCGTGGTCTATTACCCAAATGATGTCACTCTATGGCCCCCATCTGTTTATCTATACACCAAAACAACCAATCCTGTTTCCTACTCACCACTTATTTTCATCTGTCCCTGTCCACTGTGTGCACTGCTCTTTGTCGCCAGATGCCCTCTCTTTCTTTCCTTGTTGACCACAACCTACACATCCTTCTAGAACAACATAAATGCAGAAAATTTTCTCAAGCAGAAATAATCAGTCCTTCTAGCCATCCTTCTCTCAGTCTACCCACCCACTCTTATTCCACAATGAACAAGCATATTGGGAATACACTCAAAAGTGTATAGAAGGTGAGCTATTTTTGTTGAACTATAAATACATTAAAATATGAGCAAGGTGCTATGGGCCACAAAAAAGAACACAGAAGAAAGATATTTGTGTCAGCTCAGAGGAGGCCAGTTTGGAAAGCATTTCTGGCCTTATAAAATATATAATGTTAAAATAAATAAACAAAAATAAATAGGGGCTGGGAGATAGCTCAGAGGCATATGTACCTACCTGGCAAGCACAAGGACCTCAGTTTGATGCCTGGCACTACATGCTGTGCCCTCTCAACTCTGCATGCCAGTGCCCACAGTGTAGCCCTGGAACTGGGCATGGTGATACATGCTTATAATCCCAGTACTGGTGAGTTAAGACCAGAAGATCTCTGCAAGTTCAAGACCAGCCCAGGGGCTACAAAAGTGAGCACAAGGCCAGCCAGAACTGCATAGCAAGACCCTGTCTCAAAAAAAAAAAAAAAAAAAAGAAAAGAAAAGAAAAGAAAAGATGCAGAGCAAGCAGTCCATAGATAGGTACATGGAGAATAGAGAATGTGAAAGGAGAAAAACGAGGGTACTTCTGGGCAAGGCTAAGTCCACAGGGCAGGAAGGCAACCTGCTTCTTGGGCCATCCTGCTCTACCTTGGGTACAGTGTATAGAAGTTCATATTATCATGAAGTGAAACAGACCTGAGATTCTTATCTTAGCTCCTATAGATGAGTTTCTTCTACTTTAGAATCTGTCAGATACATGATTTGATTGTGGCAACATGGGGCTCGGTGGTGTCACGGAATGGTCTTTTGAGAAAGCAGCCCGCACCTAATCAGCCTGTGATGCAGGCCATGACTGAGCTGACAGTATCAACACAGCACCCTGAAGGCAGTAAGTAGCCCACAGAGATTTGGGTTCTATGTCACCTCTTTCTAAAATTTACATCCATCATCAAATGGTAGATATATTAATGGGCCTCTGACAAGTGAGGAAAAATGCATGGCTCTGCCTGGCTGGTGTGCAAAACAGATGAAGTAAGAAGAAATCAAGAACCAGGGCACAGGATGTGTGTTTGAATTTAAAACAGAGTAACATTTCCAACTGTTGTAACATTCATGTTCATAAAAATCAATGTCAGTTTCACATAGCAGCTGCTTATACATATTATCCTTTATATTGTAAAATAAGAACTGCTTCATCAAAGTACTCAATCAACTTAGAATTAAAATAGTGATTAGTCACTTTGATATCAGATTGTCCTAAAGGTTACAGGAACTGCATGTTTTGTGACAGCTTATTAAGTCTTTTCATAAAATTTATTTCTTGTCCTGATCTTTTTCTAACTATCCAGGCTTCCAAACAGATAGCAGGATTTTTCTGTGTTGTTTGTCACAATCTGTTGTTCTAGAATATGGAAGAAATATGACAGACAAGCCATGAAATAATGACACTTACAATGATCTCTAGGGAAAATCATACATTCATCAAGCAAAGTACCTCCTCTTAGGAGGAGTTTTAAAATATAAACCACATTGTTCCAAGGTTGTGTCTGGATATGCAGCTGCAGCTTCAATAAAATTATTATGAAATTTAGCTAGGAGATGGGACACAATTATCAATGTGTCCATTAGCAGCAGTCAGAGGATCCTTGAGGTTTTCCCACAAGCAAGCAAAATCTCGACTCGGATCTGATCAGCAATTGTCAATTAACCTATTGGCTGGCCGGTTGGGTGGGTGGCTGGCTGGCTGGTTGGTTGGTTGATTGCAGTTCTGGAAATTGAAACCTTGGTTTCTGACAGGTTAGGCAAGCATTCTTCTGGTGATCTATACCCTCTGCCCATGACTTGTATTATGAAGTCATTTAAAATGCTTTCATAAATGGCATGAACTATGATACCATTAAATAATAACAATCCATTTAATGCTCATTTCAGGAAATCCCAGGACACTCGCTTAACAAATACTATACATATACCATATTATTTAATTATAACAGTTTCATCAAGCAGCCACTGTTATTAGGATCTCCACTTTACAGATGAAAAACTTAGTCTTAAATTTGTAAGCTTCTTTCCTAAGTTCACACAGCTAATTCATACAAGGGCAGAATTTTAATCAAGGGAGTCTTACTCCACTTGTAAAACAATTTCCAGTCCACCAATAAGTATTATCTTTGTACAAGTCAGAATTATGTGTTTAATACAGAGTTGTCACACTGGAAATAGCCCTGTTACTTTTAAAACTATGCAATGGATAGGAGTGACACTGTCTTAGAATTTATCACTAAAAAAATCCTAAGCTGGGAGCAAATATATGCAAAGTTGTATCAGCGAAAGACTGGCTACATGGTTAGGTAGGCAAAACCACTTGTGTTCCAAGGTTAGAAGCAGGTTAGAAAAGGCATCAATCAGAGGCAGCCAGGAGGACGAGGCACCTGACGCAAGCCTTGTCAGAAACCTTGCTAACGGTGAAAACAAGTGACTCAGTTCTGTTTAGACTTAAGTATAGCTTTTCCTAGACAGACCTGTAGAGTGCTCCTTTCTTCCAATACATAATCACCAGTCCACTTCCACTTTATCTGTTGGGACAATTTTGATTAATCACACACATTTGCAGCTCCACTGACAATTATATATTTCAATGCAATTAATAAATGCTGCCCTGATTTCTGTGCCAATATCAGCAGCTGGCACGATGGACACTGCATGCTGAGGGGTGGGCTGGCTCTCCATGTGCAAACCAAATCGGCTGAGTCTATAAGACTGGCCCAGCCCCTGGCACACAGGGTGCTGACCCCCTTGAAGTCACGTTCAGGGGCTTCTTGAGAAGACAAGGGCAGGCCCTGGCAACTCCAAAAGCTCCCCTTGTGCCTCATTAAATCTCTTAAAGCCAAATCAAATCAAAATGAGACTCTGATTACAATATACCAGATTAAATATCTTGAAGGGCAACAATATTTCTCCCAATTACCTTTCCATTAGTTCTCCAGAGTTTGCCTGAGAGCTACCATTCTTTAAATAAAATTCCATTTGGTCAGGTACAAGCAGCATAGAGGTCTGACAGCAGAAAATCAAAGAACACTGGCTCTGTTGGAAATTTAGACATGACGGTCAGTGCTAGTCATAACAATCCCTTCCAAGGGCTGAAGCTAGAGACCAGGGAAAGGTAAAGAATGAAAAGCACAGCAGGGCTTTTAGCAGCAGGCTCAGTGGGATCTTTTTTACATGCTCTGAGTTCTCAGTGCACACAGGACCACCAACATGACTTCCGCTTAAAGAGATATCCCACACTAACTGAACTTAACACTGCTCTGAACACATTAAGCACAATGAAATGCTTCATTTCCTTCATTTGTCACGAGCTAAACTTTCAAGAAATTCTATGAAGTTTTAAGGATACATTCTATTTCAATACAACAGCCAGGTAATGCTTCATATATTTTTATACTGGAAGTTAAGACTTATCATTGCTTTCTTATATAAAAAAATACTTTTAAAGCACAAAGTAGAGGTAATGTACACATCCATGGTCCAAAGAACATAATAATTGGACACAACATATGGACCACAATATATAAATAGTGATTAGTGAAGCAAGAAACTAGAGAGTGGAAAAAAGTTTTAGTGGCAGGGTGTGTGGAACACTGATGCTCAAAGTGAAATAGCTGCATCAACACTCACTTTCAGAACACACTTAGCTCTGTTTGGATCCAAACAATTACACATACTTAATATCCTTCTTTCCTCTTGGTGAAAACCTTGGGTGGTAGGAACTAGCATATTACTCAAAATATTTTCATGCAGGAAAATCTACTAGCACAACCTCCACAGGCTTTGAGCAGCATGCACAGCTCACACGCTACACGGAGGTTCTGGTACTTCACTCAAGGAACAAATACAGATAATTTAGCTCATCATCCTAAAAGGTAATGAAAATTCCTCTGGGCAGACTCCAGAAGCAAGAGAGAGCCCAGATACTGTCACCATCACAGTGACGGGTCTCTTGCATGTTGCTGTACCAAGTCCTGCATGAAATGCTACTTCTGTCAAAGTTACACAGGCAATTTCCAGGTGTCATACATTCATGTTAAAAATTATGATTCTGTAAAGGAAAACAAATCACTGGTGTGGATTGTCTTATATCTCAGAGTCAGACAAAATCAAAACAATGCTGGCCAAACATAATGCATAGTGGTAGTGGTGGTGGTGGTGGTTTGATTTGATATTTTTATTACTGTTTCTGTAATACTGAATATGCCAAATGCTTTATCATGTGCTTAACACCATAAAAAAGTGTAAAATCTAGTACTTTGTTATTGATAGTTTTTTGGCGGTGCAGTAAAGAGATAAGAAAGATAAAAGAAGCCTTTATTAACTCCAAAGACACAGCGAGGGCTAGACACGGTGTAAAGGGCTCCTTCGTTCTCTATTTTCCTTCGGTTGGCATATCACAACCTAGCTACCAACAGCACAGCACGTAGGAAGTACTCAATTTGTATACGACTTGATTATTGGACACAGTAATATATATGTTCATTCTAGGAGCAAAATGCATGAGATAAACAAAACATATAACTAAGAGATTTTTAAACTACTGGTTTAATCATTCACTCCATAAACATCTAATGATTGTGTATGAGTTGTCAGGCTCCATGCCATAGAGGACAAACCTGGTCCCACTCCTCAAAGACTTACAATGTTGCAGCTCTCAAAGTTTGGTTCACAGTTCTAAAGCATCAGCATCAGCATCATCATCTGCTGAGTGCAAATCTCTAGGTATTAGCTCAAAGCCTCAGCTCTGCTGACTATAAAAGTGGGTTTAGGACCCAAAATATGTGTTTTTACAAGCCCTGCAGGAAATTCTGAAGCAAATTCATGGCAGGGACTTCTTAGTAGAAACCCAGAGAGAGTCAAACGATGAAGAAAGCAGTTATAACAAACTATCACAGGCCCTATGGCTTAAAACAACAACAAAAAGTTTTTCAACAGACCAGAATCTAAAAGACAGAAGCTAAGGCATCCGCAGGACCACTATTCCTCCAAACAGTTAGGAAAAACTCCCACCTTGTCTACTGCATCTAATGCTGCCTTGATCCAGCATTCATTGGCTTGGGGTAACGCAGGTCTCCAACCTGCCTCTGTTTCCCTTGGGAAAGTCCTCTCTTCATTTCATAAGGATGCCAATCACTGGACTTGGAATAGGATCCCAATAAGATCGTGGTAGCTTTGATTTTATTCTTTCTTCATGGTAGCAAGCTCCTTCCATTTCTTGGCCTCCATTCCACTTGCAAAAGATCTATCTCCATTTTTCCTATTATCTTTTATGTTGTTTACTTATATTTTGGGTTTATCATAAGAGAAAATCATGGATTTTCTCATGTAATATTTAAGCTTGTGTGTCTGATTTATTTCATTTAACATTGTGGCCTCAATGTGCATTCGTTTTCCTACAAAGAACTGATTTTGCCTTTCCTTACAGCAGAGTAGTACTCACTTGTGCACAAATATCACATTTTCTTTAACCATTCATTTGCTGAGGGAATTACAGGCCACTTTCAAAGTTTAGCTATTATGAACTACACTGCTACAAACATGCGTATGCACATATCACTGTGATATGGTGTCTTTAATTTTGGGGGGAAAATAAATAGAAGTGGAATAGCTGGGTCAAATGGAATTTCTAGTTTGAGTTTATGGAATCTACACACTAATTTCTATGTTGGCTGTACTAGTATATATTCCTACCAACAATATCCACCTTTTTCTTTTCCTTTGCAGCCCTGCTAACATTTGTCATTATTTGATGTGTTATTAGATTTATTTACAATAACTATATTTTCTGGTATGAGTTAGAATTTCAGTGTTGTTTCAATTTGCATTTCTCTAAAAGCTAGCAATATCAAAGATGTTTTCATGTATCTACAGGCCATTTATACTTCTTCTGAGTAGTGTCTACTTTTCTCAGCAGCCCATATTTTGATGGTGTCCTTCATTTGTGAGGGGCCTAATATTTTTAATTCTTTATATATACTAGATTTTAGTCCTCTGTCAAGGAATGGCTGGCAAATTTTTCCCCCACTCCTTAGTCTGTCTCTTCATTTTGTTGACTGTTTTTCTTCTGTGCAGAAAATTCTTCAACCTGATATTTATTTACTGAATTTTATATTGATTCTCATGCAACTGGGGTTCTGTCCAGAAAGTTCTTATCTACACCTGTGTCTTCAAGAATTTTATATATTTTATCTTCTAGTAAACATTTCTGCTTTATCAAGTTCAAAGTTCTCTCCTCTCCTTTTAATCTTATTTCATCCAAGCCTACAGAAGCCTCAATATTAAAGCCATAATGTCATCTTTTTAGCCTACTCAGAGGTGGGTGATGATAGCAATAATAGAATTAGATAAGCAAAGCATTCTAGGGCCATTTGAGAGCTTAATGTAGGAACCATCAGCCCTCCAAACTTCATTTTTATTTATTTTTTGATGCTTTTGAGACAAAACATCCCTGTGTCATTAAGGCTGGCTTTCAACTCACTGTGAAGCCCAGGCTTGCTTTGAATTTGTGTCAATCCTCCTCCTGTCTCAGCGGCCCTAGTACGTGGATTATAGGCAAATGCCAGCGTCCCCGCAAGTCCTCCAAACCTTAAGCATCAAGAACAGATTACTGCTTTGCCTCACACATAAGAAAAGTAACTGTGAGTCATTAAAATAATTTTAAATTACATTATCATTCCACTTAATATTAGAAACATGTACCATATTTTTGATGTATGTGTTAAATGAATTATTTTTAAATGTTACCTAAGTAGGTAAACTCTTCAAATTTTTACTAAATATATTACTTTCTAATGATGTTGGAAAAGACAAATGTTACCATGCTAAGAAAAAAAAAAAAAAAAGCATCATTTTACATCTGAATATAGTCATTCCCAGCCTCCAAAGTTCGATCTTTCTCATTCTCACAATAACCCTGTAAGGCAGGCACTGCTCCCACAGTTCTACCAACCAACTAGACACACACATCCTACTATGCTTAGCCATATGAATAACCTCGGTTTTGACTCTTATAAAATTTTTTTAGAAGACAGCTCAGTTGTCTAAGCACCTGCTCAGCAGTGCAAATACCTGAGCTCCATCCCTGGTACTGCATGCCATGCCTACCTCAAACCCCAGGCATACCATACTACTCCCAAAACCAGGCATGGTGGCACATGCCTGTAATGCCAGTGATGGGAAGGCTAAGAGAAGAGGATCTCTACAAGTCTAAACTGCACAGCAAGGCCCTGCATCAAGTAAACACCTTGAATTTTTAAATTATAATAAAAATGTTTCCACTGATCCAAATATTTACTCACTACACTCACTTAATGAGCATTAACTACTTCATAAAATAAAATGATAAGAAGTTTAAATGTAAATTTAAATCCATAGTCAAAATATTCTATGCTTTAAAAGTCCTCTGCAATTGGGTTTTACAGTAACAAGGGAATCCACAGATTTTACAATCACTTTATAATGAAATATCGCCTGTTACTCCAGTACACATAGGAGCAACCTGGCTATTCTGAGCTGTGGGTTGAATCTGTGCCCAATGTATGATGAGACAGATACGTGAGATGGGAATAGCTATAGCATTTTCTATGTGTTTTTCAGCTACGTAATGAGTTTAAACAATTTGGGGATATTTTTTGTTTTTTAAATTTATTTATTTATTTATTTGTTTACTTGTTGTGTTTGTTTGTTTGTTTATTCATTTTGTGGCTGGCTCAGCCTGCCCTGGTGGTGGCGCTGGCGCAGCATGTGGTGCCGGGGATCGAACTGCAGTCCCCGCAGTTGCCTGAGCCCTCCTAAGCAGGCGCTTTAGACCACTGAACCATCTCGCCTAGTTTAGTAGGTGAAAAACAAAAATAAATCAGTCTCGGCTAATGTATCCTAATAGACAAGTGGTGAACTATATTTTTTTTCTCCATGGTCTACTTCTATGCTGTGTAGATTTACTGTTCATGCACTTCTTGAAATGTCCCACTTAACAGTTAGTTCCCCCCACCCCCAGCAAAATGAAATCACTTGCACAACTTAGTACACAGAGAACTGAGGGGTGGGTGTTATGGTTTATGGCTAGTTGTTCCCCCAAAGTCTCATGCAATCATGGGGCAGGGACTTCTAGAGTTTGAGACTTGAGTCATGATCCACTGGGATTATGTGTTTTTGTACTGATAGGGTACAATTGGTTTCTCCCTGGAGCATGACCTGGACCTGCCTAGGATATAATTGGCTCCTCCCTAGAGTGGGATCAAGGGCCCATCCTGGGGTATGATTGGTTTCATCCTAGGGCACAATGGGCCCATATCAGAGTGACTGAGCACAAAGAGACTTTTTAAAGGCCTGTTGCTCTCTGGAGCCCTGGTTGGTCAGTTATCTCTGTCGAGATTGTTGCTGTTCCGCCACCATGAACTGGATGCTCTCTGCCCTGTTCCACTCAACCTTGAGCCAGCCAAATATGGACTGAAACCTCCAGCAACTGTGAGCTAAATAAACCTTTCCTTCCTTCATTTTGAGTGCCAGGTATATGTCCCAGCAACAAGTAAAAGTAACTAAGATAGTGGGTGAGTCAGATGGACTGATTAAGGCAGAACAGCCCTTAGCAGCATAGGTTTCCTCTGCCAGAAACTGGTAAGTACCAGAACTCGCTTCCCACCACTGTAATGCATATACGGTCACTTCTGTGTTGGCAGGGTACAATAATTCATGAACTGAGGTTCATGAATACTGATATTTGTAAACAGTTTGGTTCCCAAAGAAAAGTGTTCAACATTGCTTTGCTTCTGTTCGTAAATTCTGCATCAGGTGATGAACACAACCACAGCCATCTTCTCACACAAACACAAATGCAACCCTCTTCCCAAAAAATCTTTAAATTTACTTTTATAAGCTGAGGTACCACAGTCATGGTCAATTTTGTTTTGTTTTCTATTATTGTCAAGGTCTTTTAAAGAGAAAAAAGGTACAATGCGTACTTGCAACATAAATTCCAGCCTTTCTTGACATTGCAACTTGTAGTTTTGCATGAATGAACACACTGACTTGCATAAGAAAATGCAAAAGAAAAGTAAAAATGAAAGAGATATTCTGTTTATTATTTAAGACAATTATATTCACTATCAGGAAAGAAAATAGCACTTTAAAATGCAACACCTAATACAAATACTAAAGCAAAAAGGAGTACGGTGTTATTGGAATTTGTACCTTTTAAAAAAGAAATCAGTGGCTATAGTGAAGGTATAACCCATAAAAAAGAGTGTGTGGGCAATAAATTAGACTCACATTAGAAAGAATTACTCAAGTTTTAAACTGACAACTCAGGAACAAAGCGAATCTGGTTCTATGTCTACACTCCACACTGGACTTGATAAGTCAGTTAATTTCCAGATGACTTTGAAAACTTTAAATCACTGCCATCTTCAAACCTTGAAATATGAATCATCTGTTTCTGTCAAGTGGAAAAGGACAAAATCAGCAGGGAAGGAAATTTCATTTTCAAAATACAGATAGAATGCAATTAATAGGGAATTACTTACCAGTAACCATGCTATTGAGTCTACCTGTAGAGGTTTCAGTACTGCATGCAGTTTCTTAAATCTTGAATGTCCCCTGAAGATGAATGAGATAAACCTTTCCAGTAGATCCACTGAGTGATCTACTGGAATGTAATACCTTTAAGAGATGGGGCCCAGTGGAAGAGAGTTAGGACATTGAGGACATATCATTGAAGGAGACCGTGGGACCCAGGTTGTTTCCAATTCTTCCCTTTGTGTCCTGGCTGCCCCGTAGTAAGGAGCTGTCTCTATCATGTGCGCCTGCCACAATGTTCTGCTTCAGCCCAGGCCCAAAAGCAACTTACTATGGATTGAAATCTCCAAAGGGAGCCAAAATAAAACTTTCCCTTTGTAAATTTATCTCAGGATTTTGTTATAGTGATAGAAAAATTAACTAACACATTCCTTTAACAAACAATGAAGGAAAGCAAATTTAAGGATACATGTGGCCATCAGGATTTTTTCTCTGAAATTTTCGTAATAAGAAGGAGCCAAGGAATGTGTATGGTGTAACTATTTGGTCCTAGAAAGAAAAGCACAGATTGTCTATTGCATTTTTTTTTCTTTAGAAGTAAACAGACCATTAGACTATCTTTGTGTCTGAAATATAGCTTTTAAATTATTTTCCTTGTGATGAATCATACAAGAAAAATATCATTATCTTAATTTTTCAGATGCACAGACTGACACTCAGAAATTTTATGACACTTGCCAATCAGTATTCATAATGTGAAGGCACAGAATTTGAGATATAACTGTGAGCTCTATCCTCTTGTCTTTTTTTTTCTGTATTTAGGACGGTGTATAGCATATTCAATGTCTTACTATGTAGACCAGATTTGCAGTGACCCTCCTGTTTTCAGCCTCCCAAGTGCTGGGATTACAGACATGTGCCACCACACCCAGTCTCAATCATCCTCTCAGCACACCCTAGGGGTGGGGTCAGCACAGCAGGCCTGGGACCTAACCCTGGCCACTGTGCTCTGGCTAAGCAGGCGCTTTAGTCTGCCATCTTCTGTCTTCTGTGGCTGTCCCTTTCTTCCAGTGAGTCTTGATTCCCGAGCTGCCTGAGTCTTCCTTTCCTTTTCTATACAAATAACAAGGCCTGCCCTATGAGATCATTGTTATGAACGTTAACTATCATACATATATAAACATGGTTATTGAATAGCCAAACATTTTCATTTCAACTCGTAGGAAAGTTTGACGAGTCTGAGAGAACAGTGATTATTCAAGTTCATATTAGCTATTTTAATGGTAACGTAAAAATTACCAAACTTTGCTTTTTGTCACCTGCCCCAAGGTTGCCTTCTCCCAGTAAATCTGAAGAATCCTAGAGATTTATAGGAAGATATACAGTTCTAAAGTCACATTTCCTTGCTCCAAGACACACTTGGCACAACACCGACTCACACTGCATGCTAGAGGGAGGATAAGTCATAAATTTTTATTTACATTTCTGAGTCAGGTGTAACCAAATATTATACTCTTCCAAGAGTCTGAACAAAGGTGTCAGTTATTCCAAATACACTGGCTTCCTGTGCTCAGTATGCCTTGGCACCTACAGGGGGCAAACCCAAGCCAAAGGAAAAACTATGACGACGCAGTTATTCTTCTTGGAGAACTTGATGACTTCCCTAGTATTTTTTAAGACAGAACCCATTTAGAGCTTTGTTGAAGTATAGTGTCCTAAGGAAACTGAAAAACAGACATGGAAAACCTCTACCATTTTAAGCAGTTTCTATGTGCTACAATGAAGTGAAATGTCAAGAAAAGAAAGACAAGACAAACACCAAAGAACTCTTGGACAAGAAATCTTTACCCAAAGTACAACATCATCAAAGGTCAATGCTCCTATTCCTGATATAAGGTAAGAAACTGCTTTATTTAGATCCACCACAGATTTAGGATGAACTGTCAACACTGACAAGAGTTCAGTGTATAACCCGGTTCACCCAAAGAACACTCTTACCATGAAGACCTCAACTCAACCAACCTACCTGGAAGGCACAGAACTGTGCACTCTGCATGCAGCATTTTAATTAATCCTTACAGGTCTATTAGGTGAGGCTATCAGATTTCATGTATCACGAATCAGGCAATGGGATCAAAGAAAGATCACAAAAAACACTGAGCCATCTTCAACATTCAGCAAGCGAGAAGGCACACTGAGAGAGCTCCTTCCTCCTTGCCCACACGCTGTGACCGCCTTACGCAGTGAGGCATTGCTCTAGGGGCCTGGGGAGAGCGCTTACAAACAAACTGTAGCACCTCTTATGCTGGAAGGGGGAAATGTCTTACATGTGTTTCTAGGCTCCAATTTGCATGAAATATCAGACAGAAAGATATCCAGAAAAAAGTGCATTTTTGCTTCCTGTTGCATATTAGCAACATATAAGCCTCTCTAGAATTTTTATATCTCTAAAACTAAGACTTAGAAGAGAGTGACGGGAAATGACTTAGTTGTTCTAGCACAATCACTGTGGCCATGGCTAGTTTGGATGAAAGCTCAATGGGTGCCAGCCCTCTAAGCTTGTCACATGTGTAGCTTCCTAGGTGAGGTCACCTCTCCAAAGAAGAAACCAGGTTTTGGCCCAATGTCTATGTGCGTTCACAGATAACAGAATGCCTGGAAGTGAGGATGGGAAGCGGAACTACGGCCAGAATTAGGAAAGATGTAGTTAAATACTGTAACATTTCAGGAGGAAAAATTAGAATACAATGAAAGGAGTATACAAAGCCATGTGGTAGCAGAGAAGTCATCACACAAGAGAAGCTGCCAAGAAAAGTTAAACCCAGAGTCTTTTCAAGACTCTGCCTAAGAAGATAGAAACTTATTTAGTGATGGGGCACAGGAAGGTATCGCGGGAGCCAGAAAAGAGGAATGCTGTGGGGAAAAGGAACATCCACGAGCAACCACAGGGAGACAGGAAGGTGCCGGGCAGCTCCAGGGACTCACGTAGTGCAGGGTGGGAAGAGGTGGGCCCACTAGAAGTGATCTGTATGAGTTATTACAAATCTCCGGAGGAAAAAGTCACTCTTATGAAATAACAAATGAAGATGGATCAGTCACAGAGCCTAAACTGTTAAGAAGAAGGATGGTCTCATGAGCAAAATTCACAAGCAAAATCTGTCTTCCAGTCGGTCTCTTCCACATATTCCATCTGAATTCTAGGAAGGAAGTGGGATGATATTGCAGCCAAAAAACACTGGAAAATGTTGGAAGAAGTACACAGAAACACTAATGAGAGAGAAGGGTACTCTTTATAATCATAGATCATTTCAGAGAACCTAGCATCCTTGAAACATTTTCAGAATAAAATAGCTTGCTGGCATTACTCTCAAAGGAGAGACTGCCATAAAGAAAGAAGCAATATTGAACAGTAGCACCTTTGAGAAGGAGATGGAGACTTCACAGATAATAGGAAAGCGGAGGGGGGAAGGGAAGGGAGAGGAGGAGAGAGGAGGGCAAAGGAGGGGGAGAGCAGGGGAGAGAAGGGGAGAGGAGGGGAGGGGAGAGCAAGGGAAAGTAAGAGCATGAAAGTAGCTTCTAAGAGCAGCTCACCGTGGGCCATGGAGCAGAGGGAGTCACTTCCATGTAGCTCTCTTTGGATATTTCAGAAAAGTCTCAGCAGACTATATTCTTTATGCACTCAAAAGCAATAAGCAGCAAATTAATCAGCAAAAGAACGTACTGCATGAAGTATTTTGCCAGGGATCATGACTCCATAATTATTAAATGAGGTGAAGAGCCAAGAAAAACATAACACTTTGCTCAAGATAGCACACAAGTTGTGTCCATTTGTTCATGTATTTATTTAAAAAGCACCCAAAAGGACCTCATCTATATCAGGTTGCTATAATAAGCAATGTGGAACCAGATTATTCACTAATTCTTTAAAGGCATCTCACCAACACATCAAATGTAACAGAATTTCATGATCCATGATAGAAACATGAAGAGATACAGGAGCTTAGATCCTTCTACTGAGGCGAAAAGCCCTTCGTAGAGGTTTACTGAGCACATGATATTTGGGCTGAACATCCCACATCCCTGTGCAGAATAAAGGAGGCAGAGAATAACGTGGATGTGCATTTTGTAGAAGGCAGAAGTCAAGCACCATACAGCACCATGATAATCTTATGGGGCAGATAGTGGCTCATTTATAGTTGAAGGAAATCTGGAGTACTAACTCAGTTTTCTACAGCAATATTTCTAGTTAAAAAGCAAAAACTTGAGCTCAGAATTAGAGACTAGATACCTTAACTGTCACTTTCACGTAAAAAAAAAAATCATCAAATACTATTATAAAATTGCTCTTTTGGGAAAAGAAAGATATTTAGAGGAAATACTTCAATAGTTTAGAATAACATATGCATACTTTTTTAGCCTTCGTTCTACATGGTGGGTATCATTGTAAGTGGAGAATATCAAATATTGTACCAAGTCGTCTAGCCTTACAGTGTTTTTTCCATTCTGGGATGGATGAGGTCTTTAATACTAACTTTAATATTAGCCAAATGCACACTCCCTCATCTCTCTCTTGCTTCATTTTTCAAACAAGGAATCAAAAACTTACTTTTGTGTTTTTTTTTAAATTGAGAATTGAACACGGGACCTTAAGGTTGCCAGGCAGGTGCCATGCTGCTGAGCTATACCCTGGCCACTCCAAAACGTAGTTTCTACAGCCATCTTCACCTTTTAGCACCCACTGGCTGGCTTCCATTCAATCTAATTCCATTGGTTTAATTCCATTACTCAATTTGGTGTGAGAATACAGGAAGCAGATTAACAAAAACATCACCCACTATACTGTACTACCTGAAAACTATAAAAAAGTTA